>LPNX010168878.1:500515-643826 GCA_001517045.1 Pseudotsuga menziesii
TGATGACGTACTGATTGAAAGATCAGAGTATGATGATGATGATGTACTGATCTAAAGATCAGAGTATGATGATGATGTTTCTGATTGAAAGATCAGAATGTGATGATGATTATGATCGACAGATCAGAATATGATGATGATGATGTTGCTGCTGATTGAAAGGGAAAAGTATTGATGATGATATTGCTGATCGAGAGATCAAAGTACTGAAGATGTTGCTACTGATCGAAAATTCAAAAATGCTGAAGATGTTGCTGATCGAAAGGACAAAATGCTGAAGATGTTGTTGCTGATCGAAAAGTCAAAGTGCTGAAGATATTGCTGAGCGAAAGGTCAAAGTACTGAAGATGTTGCTGCTAATCGAAAAGTAAAAAATGTTGAATATGTTGCTGATCGAAAGGACAAAATGTTGAAGATGTTGTTGCTGATCGAAAATTCAAAGTGCTGAATATATTGCTGAGCGAAAGGTCAAAATGCTGAAGATGTTGTTGCTGGTCAAACAGTCAAAGATCTGAAGATGTTGCTGAGTGAAAGGTCAAAATGCTGAAGATGTTGTTGCTAATTGAAAGATCAAAATTCTGAAGATGTTGCTAATGATGAAGATTGAAGATTGAAGATGAAGATTACATAATGTTGAAAATCTTCCAATGATTTATAGATGTGTTACGCTGCTGATGTTGATGATGTCCCCTATCTCTACTCTTGTTGTTGTTGATGTTGCTGTAGAATACCCTTCTCGTTAAGGGGGAGTGTTGAAATATTGTAACTTCGAGGAATATTCTATATGTATCTTTTTGTGGTCCCTGATGATCCTACCATGAGAACCACTTGTATTACATTGTACCCCGATGCTCCTAATCGGAAGAACTAATAAGAGTCATGAGGTAGTCCCCTCTAATTGTAAAGGTGGGTCATCAGCACCCCAGTGTGGTTACTTGAGCCTACATGTGTAACTTGAGCCTACGTGTCAAATGAGTTAACTTAAGTGAACGGATGAATATAAATAGAGGTGTAGTGCTCCTCATTTGACACACACACTCTCACTTGTGTAGCGCATTAGTGGAGAAGAGAAGTAGCTAGAGAAGGAGGAGGATCAGGCTTTGATCTCCTTGCTGGTTTTATCTTTTATCTTTTGGGGGCATCTATATTGAGGAAGCTTTTGCTGGGTTTTTCCCTTTAGGGTTTTCCCAGGATAAATCTTTGTGTTCCTTTTGTATGGTTGTGCTTGTCTATCTTTCAGTGATCCTATTTATATGCTTCTTGTTATGAAAATGAAATGAAATATTAATGTCTTAGCTAAGCATATGGAAATTTAACACCTAAAATATAAACTACCTTATATATCTAAGGATGTATCCACTTTAGTGGTCACCACAGAAGAAGAGTCTATCCCTAGGGTCTAGTAGATGGATTTGATTTATGCTCAGTCTAGGATCTTGTATGAGATTATACCTGAGGCACCGTGGTCTACCAATAGTGTCGAGAAACCCAAGCCTGGACCCCATGCCGATGGTGTGGTTGGTTCAGTTAATTCTCCCACTATAGAGTCACTAGCCAAGAAACTCCATTAGTTATCAGTGAATAAATCTACAGCGGAGGCAGCAAAGGCTGCCACTGCCTCATATTAAAATGAAAATGTTTTTGCGCAGTCTTCTCAGAAGGGCAATCAATAGCCTAGTGGGAAAAATATGAAAGGGGAGAAGGGTGAGGGTAATAAAAACAAGCTGAAACCCACGAACAATGCTGATGGGGGTAAGAAAGATAAGAAGAAGGTAAAGTTTCCTTGCAAGTTGTGCCAAGAAGACCACCTGACCCATCAATGCCCTCTTATTGACCAAGTGATCCAACCAGTAGCCGATAGGTTCACCTTGACAACCGATAATCGACAAGTTCGCCTCGACAGGTTCACAGCCGATAGCATATCAACATGCTCTATGACGGTTGAACTTCAGACAGTTATAACTTCTATAACTGAACGTAGCGGGTAGTCACCCAAACGTCTCAGCATCCTCTATATAAGCATGTACATTAATGTAATATAGAAATATTTCTAATCATCATATGATTCCTCCTTCTTTCATCCAATAAATTGGTTCGAATTATTTCATATTGTTTGTGTATATTTCTTGTTGACCTAGTGTGTTTCTCGCTTTGCTGTATCTCTTTATGAGCTTCCGCCATAACATAACTCGACTCATTCAGTCGACTGTTATCCCCAGCGTGCACCTGGGCACCACCTGAATCATTGGTATCAGAGCAAGATCTTGTCCAGAGCTTAAGTTACATAAGAAATTCCATCAAAGTTATTTAACTTATGCATGTTCAAACACGCTCGCAAGCCCAGCAACACAACCAGACACTTTCCTCGACTTCAGAAAATATGACTGAAGAAACAGACAATAGACATGCAACTGATTAGACAGAGAAACTCCTAGAAAAATACCTGGATCGCCAGTGAACCGAAATGTTTTCCAGTGAACCAAAATGTTTTCCCAGTTTAGCGAGATTCTCTTGAGAGTTACTGCGAAATTCAGGGAATCCTTGACACAATCTCACTTTGATAAAATCATCCCCTTCAAAGTGCAAATGAATCTGGACATACCGAACCTTGAAGGCAAGATCAACGTGGAATCTGTCAACAATTGGAATCTTAATTTGCGGTAAATCAACTCTCTGAAGCAGAAAATATCACCATTGCGTCCTTGAAGATGTCAACCTCCATACACTATTGGTGGGAGAACCTATCGAAAAAAATGGAAAAAGAAGAAGAACCCATTGACACATGGGTAAAATTTGTTGAATATGTTCGAAAGGAGTTCTATCCGCCCAAGTACATTGAACAACAATACAAGAAGTGGCAGCAGCTAAGGCAGTGGAAAGACCAGTCCGTACAGAGTTACACCAATGAGTTTTATCGACTCATAGCTAGACTTGGCATCCAAGAAGAAGAGAAATTGCTTGTCTTGAAGTACATCAATGGTTTACCCCCGTACATTCAGCAAGAGATGGAGTTTCTGACTGTCAACACGCTTGCGGATGCATTTCATTACGCCAGCAAGCTTGAAGCTAAAAAAAAAAGAAAGATGCATTTCATGAACAAGCCAACAGGTTGAACATCCGACAAGAAGTCACCAACCGACTCTGACAAGTTCAAGAATCCTTCTCCACAGAATCCGCCAAATCCTAATCATCAAAAGAAGAAATTTCATAAATACAAGAGGGATTGCAGCAAACAGAACCCTACAGGGAAATGGTGTGATTATCACAGCTCATCATGGAATGATACGTTAGAATGCAAAGGTTGGAAGACATTTTTGGCAAAATTGTCGACATTTGATTCACCCAACAGAACCGTGGTAGAATCTTATCCAGATGCATCATCACTCCTAGCTTCAACCTCGACCACTCTGACAGAACTGACAATCGTTGATGAGGAGGAATGAGAGCACCTATTCCATACACGGATATGGGTTCAAAACAATCCATTACATCCAGTTGTGGATAACGGTAGCCAGAAGAACTTTGTTTCTGAAGATCTTGTGAAGAAGTTAGTTCTTGTCACCACTCTGCATCCTCAACCTTACAATATCAGTTGGATGAAGGATGGGAAAGAATTAAGGATCACACGACAATGCTGACTCGCCTACTTCAATATTCATTTTGAAGATGAAGTACTCTGTGACATGGCACCACTTTCCGTAACCAATTTTCTATTCGATAAACCCTACCTATGGGATTGACATGGTACATATCAGTCACGGCCTCAGAAGGTGATTGTCAAAATCTGAAACCAATGGTATGGCATACCAGAGTGAAAACCCACATTAATGGTTGCTATGATATCTACCAAACAAATGGAGAAGATCGTCAATCATGCTCAAAATTTCACATTAATCATGATAAAGCCTCAACATTACAAGAAAACTGCAGCAATGAGTCGACTCACTGACCAGCGCATCTCTCGACAACAACAATAGATCGACAACATTTTTGAAGAATACTAGAACATATTTCAAGCACCAGACGGAGTAGCTCTGCACTGTCAGGTTAAAAAATCCATTGAACTTGTTCCTGGTTGTACATTGCCTAACGCATCTTTTTACAGAAGACCCATTTTTGAAAATGAAGAGATTCGCAGACAAATCTAGGATTTGATTGACAAGGGTCATATCCGCCCTAGCTCTGCTCCTTATGGAAGTCAAGTCATATTAGTTCCAAAGAAAAATGAGACTTGGACCGTGTGCGTCGATTATCGGCCTCTCAACAAAATTTTAGTGAAGAACAGATACCCTCTTCCATGGATTGATGAACTCATTGACAATTTTCAAAGTGCTAAGTTCTTTACGAAACTCGATCTCAAGTTGGGATATCACCAGATTCCAATCGAGTCCACTAATGTATGGAAATGACTTTCAAAACCAAGGAAGGGTTGTTTGAATGGTTAGTCATGACTTTCAACTTAACCAATGCACCTGCAACCTTCATGAGATATATGGATGACCTTCTACGACCTTTCATCGATAAATGTGTCATTGTCTGTCTTGACGATATCTTGATTTTCAATCGATCATGGGAAGAACATGTCAAGCAACTTCGGCAAGTTTTCAACACTCTCTAGCAACGACAGCTATATCTAAACATGGACAAATGCTTATTTGTGATGCCCATCATCAAGTATTTGGGGTATGTAATTGACTCTGTAGGAATTCATGTCGACCTAGAAAAAGTACAGATCCTCAAAGATTGGCCAATTCCTCAAAACATTCATGAACTAAGAAGTTTTCTTGGTTTGGTGAATTTATATCGATGATTCATACTTGGATTCAATCACATCGCATGGCCTTTGAATCAGTTGACGAAAGGAAATGGGAAAACTGTCTTCAAATGGACATCGACACAACAAAAAGCTTTTGATCAAATAAAAAACAAGCTTTGTACTGTACCAGTACTTGTGTTACCTAATTTACATCAGCCCTTTGAGATTGAGATGGACGCATCGGACTATGCCCTCGGCATAGTGATCACTAAGTCAAGTCACCGAGTCGCGTTTCATTCCAATACTTTCAGCGACAAAGTCAGAAGGTAATCAACGTATGAAAAAGAAATGTACGCCATTGTGCAAGCTCTTAAGCAATGGAGACACTACATTCTTGGCAGGGAAACGATCATCCTCACTGACCATAAGCCTTTGTAGTTCTCTCCGACTCAGTCAAAAATACAGGAAACCCAACAACTCAAGTGGATTAATTACCTGCAACAATTTCAGTTGGTAATTAAGTATCAGAAAGGCAAAGCCAATGTCGTAGTCGATTGTCTCAGCAGAACACCCATGACTATACTGTCTAGAGTGATGAGTATGTACGGTTATGACACCACTACTTGGCTGCAATTGTATTCGGTAGAATGTGATTTTTCTATAATCTATCGATAGCTTTAGACTGACAAGTTTTCGACTGCCAACTACTTTATAATGGACACCTTGCTATATAAGCTTGGAAAACTTTGTGTACTAACCAGTGAGCATCGACAGAAGTTCATTCGGGACGCGCACTACAGCAAAACCGCAGGACATTTTGGAGTTGCAAAAACACTTGTTATCCTCCAAAAGTATTTATACTGGCCTTCACTTAAATATGATGTCAACAAGTACATTCGATCGTGCATGGTTTGTGCCATTGCTAAACCGCTAAATCGACAACAAGGACTATATACACCCCTTCCAGTTCCTAGTCAACCATGGGAATGTATTTCTATGGACTACTTGATGGGATATCCTACTATCAAACATCAGCATGACGCGATACTAGTAGTAGTCAACATATTTTCCAAGATGGCTATACTCATACCATGCATGAAGACTACGACAGCATAGCAGACTGCTCAGCTCTTCTTTGAACATGTGTGGAAACAATACGGCTTCTCGATGACCATTATTTCCAATAGAGATGCTATATTTGTTAGCACATTTCGGCAAACTCTCTGGCAACAACTCGGCACGAGACTTTCTTTGTCGACAACCTTCCATCCGCAGACAGCAAGATAGATGAAAGTTGTAAATCGCTTAGTCGTACAACTGCTTCGCATGTATAACCACAAGCATCATCAAACATGGGATGACAACCTTCCATACATACAAAACAGCTACAATCATGCTCAACACAACTCTACACGTAAGAGTCCATTTGAGATCTGTTATGGATTTCAACCCTCAGCGCCTATCAACTTAATCAGTTCCTCGACACAGTCGAACGACAACAAATTCGAAGGATGAGAAGTGGAGAAAGCATTGAAATTTAGAGATCAAATCTACAACATCCAGAAGAAAGCTCAAGAGATGTTGCAACAAGCAAATGAAAAAGCTAAGCCCCGACACAACAAGCATCGTATTCCTCATTCATTTCAAATTGAGGATTAGGTCTGGTTACATCTAAAGGAGCACTTCACTGTTCCATACAGAAAGATAAAACCTTTGTGATATGGTCCATACAACATCCTTAAAAAGATTGGAGAAAACACTTTTCAACTCAACATTCCTGCATGCCTTGGCCTACATCCAGTTTTCAATGTAGATCTGCTTCGACCATACCATGAACCATTGTTGGAATAGAATGACTGGAAGATAATAGAACCCGAAGACATCAATCCAGATGTTTAGGAACCTCTTCTTTATGACACCATTGTGGGATGACACATACGCCTTACAAGGACCAAATCATTTCCCTTGTTTCAAGTGGCTAAAGATGGACAGCTCCCCGCACAAGGAAAATGGTACTCTACTAATGAAGTCACCAACAAGTTTCCTCACCTAAACGAATACACAATGGAGACCATTGTTTCTTAATGAAGGAGGAACGATCCAACCAGCAACCTACAGGTTCGCCTTGAAAACCAACAACCAACAGGTTCATCTTTGATAGGTTTCCATCGATAGGTTCGCCTCAACAAGTTCGCAGTCGACAACATATCAACATGCTCTGCGATGGTTGAACTTCTGACCATTATAACTTCTGAAACTGAATGTAGTGGGTAGTCACCCAAACATCTCAACATCCTCTATATAAGCATGTACATTAATGTAATATAGCAGTCTTTCTGATAGTCATCTGATTCCTCCATCTTTCATGGAGCAGAAGTAATAAATTGGTTCGAATTCTGGCATATTGTATGTGTGTATATTTCTTGTCAACCTGGTGTTTCCTGCTTTGTTGTATCTCTTTATATGCTTCTGCCATAACAGAAATTGACTCATTCAGTCAACTGTTGTCCCTAATGTGCACCTGGGAATGACCTGGATCACCAAGCTTAGAAGTTGCTTAAAAACCAACAACCAACTTTCCTGAAGGATTCATTTCTCCAAGGACAAAATGCAACTTCTGTTTCTAATGTAGTTGGGGGCAATCATAGTGCCCATCTTGATCAGAACTATATCAACATGGTATGATAAAACACCTTACTCCAAACGAGAAACAAGAATTATGAAGCAGAGGCTTCTGAGAAGGGTAAGACGGCTGCTGAAACTTCTAACCCTCTCAATATAAAGAAACCTGTTGATCCAATGCCTAAGATACTAAAAGGTGTCTTTAGAAAATAATTTCACAATCCTAACTGTAGGGATACTTCCAACTACTCTGTAGTTGGAGATTTTGCTGAAACCCCATGTGCTATGTCGACATTGGAAGTGCTACAGAGTTGTCCTGCTCAGCGGGATGCCCTCTTAGCAGCTTTAGGCAGTATGGATTCATCGAGCCTCAGGGAGAAGTTTAATATGTATGATGTTAAAATTCGCCTACCGTATCATGCATATTTTTCAGTAGATGTCGTTCATGATGATATAACCATTGGATGCACAGTTGTTGACGAAGGTGCTTCCACATGTGTAATGTCAATTTATTGCTGGAAGGCTTTAGGTTTCCTGGAGCTAGTTCCATCAAATACCTTACCTACTACTTTCGAAGGAAGGTCTTTTTGTCTGCATGGTATCCTACCAGATTTTGAGATTAAGTTGGCAAGGAAAGAAAGGGTTGTTGAAGTGGAGGTGATTGATGCTCCTTTGGACTATAACCTGCTTTTAGGGAGAATCTGGACTTACGCCATGTGTGCGATTTCCTCTGTTTTTCTACAAGTGGTGGTTTTTCCACGTGAAGGGAAGTTGGTTACTATTGACCAACTCAATTTCACTCGAAAGGGCCGTTTGGAAACTAATGAGTCCACTGTACCTTTGGTTGATCAGATTAGGATGACCAATGAGATCTTGGGGGTTGGAACGTATTCATCATTAATGGGCACATTTGATATCCCAGCCCCTAGAAACTATCTAGATTCTACCAGTGTAGGGAAGTCTATCGCAACGATTGTCAATAGAACGGATCCTTGGGTCCTTCCTTCCCATTATGAACCTGAGGTGCCCTGATTCTATTGCGACTCCTTTTACAATCTCAGAGGAGTCAAAAGAAGCTTATCTTCCTGTTTCGGCAGAGAACTCTTTATATTCATATGACTGCTTAGACATGGTTTTTCCTTCGGATGAAGCCATTTTGGAAGCTATGTGTGGGCAAGAAAAGATTTGTGAATATCTTCACCATAGGTCCTACTTTCTTCTAGAACTAAGTAGAATTGAAAACTAGGAGCTCCATGTGAGACTGGCAGAAGATGTTGATCTACCGATTAATGCTTTGCCATAGAATGGATTTTTTCCTAGGGGAATATGGAAAATATTTATGTTACCATTCTTATCAACATCTCTGCAAACCCTGATGTCGTCGAAAATGTGCATATCATTGCTAACTGCTTTCCAAAGGAGATTTCTATATATGTTGCCTTATTTAAGGAGTTTCGCGACTTATTTTCCTGGTCATATGAGGAGATGCCAAGCATAGATCCATTGATCGTAGAACATGAAATCCAAACCTATCTTGATGCTAAACTGGTTCGACAAAAGCTTCTCCCTGTCAATATGTGTAAAGAGGCAGTTGTTAAGGCTGAAGTGGAAAAGTTGCTGAAAGTTGGCTTTATCTACCCATTTGCTTTCACGGAATGGATATCCAATCCCGTTCCTATTGATAAAAAACAAGGGACAATACATGTATGCACTGATTTTCATGACCTAAATAAAGCATGTCCCAAGGACAACTACCTAACCCCCTTTATAGATCAAATTATTGATGCTTGTGCGGGTAGGGAATTTTTTCGTTTATGGATGGTTTTTTCAGATACAATCAAATCCAAATCAAGCTGGAAGACCAACAAAAAATGACTTTTATTTGTCCATGGGGTATCTTCATGTATAAGAAAATGCCCTTTGGTTTGAAAAATGTTGGGGCTACCTTTTAACGGGCAATGAAATTTTCCTTCCACAACATTAAAAGTATTGTCGAGCCGTACCTTAATGATCTACCTACCCATTCTCGCAAGAGGAGGGACCATCAAGATCACCTTTGCTTAATTTTCGAACGATGTAGACATTACAAAATACGCTTGAATCCCCACAAGTGTGTTTTCTGCGTTGATTCGGGAAGGAAACTCAGGTTTATAGTGTAAAACAAAGGAATTTAGGTGGATCCTTTGAAAGTAGAGGCCATTGTAAATCTGCCTCCTCCTCGGTCTATCAAGCAGCTTCAGAACCTACAAGGGAAATCTAATTTCCTTCGACGTTTTATAGTAAACTATGCCAAGATAACTAAGGGTTTCATCTGCCTGCTTAAGCAAGACACTCCATTTGTATGGGATGAAACTACACAACTTGCATTTGAGGCATTGTAAAAATCTTTGTCGCCGGCTCCCTTGTTACGTCCACCCGATTACTCTAAAGAATTTATATTGTATCTGCTTGTGTCAAGGTCGCCCATTGGGGTAGTATTGGTTCAAGAGGATGACAAGCTCCAATAGCATGTTGTCTATTATCTCAATTGTGCATTAGCTGGCCCCAAAATTGGATACTCCCATGTCGAGAAGTTAGCATTAGCAGTTGTTTATGCTGTTCAGAGGCTGCACCACTACATTTTACTAAGGACAACTACAGTGGTGGCGGATGTTAATCCTTTTCAATATGTTTTGTCCGGACGCATAATCGAAGGAAAATTCAACAAATGGATAGTCATTCTTTAGGAGTTTGACTTGGATTTTCAGTCTGCTAAATCCAAAAAGTACTTAGTTTTTGCAGATCTTATCTCTAAATATCCTACAGAAGAAAGTGTAGTGGTTGAAGAAGACTCATTCCTAGATGAGTATATCTTTCTTATTTCCACCTTCGATCCCTGGTACATAAATGTGCTTATATATCTCCAGGATTTGAAGTGTCCTACATGCTTCTCGAGGGAAGAGTGACGCAAACTGCGTATACATTTAAAAAACTACCTAATCATTGAGGATATTTTATACCGTAGAGGGATTTTATGTTTTGCATCGGTGCCTCAGCCACGAGGAGGCTGAGCGTGTCCTGAATGATTCCCATAGCGGAGTGTGTGGGGGTCATTTATCTGGGTTAGTAAGGACCCAAAATATTTTATGTGCCTACTATTTATGGCCCACGATCTTTAAATATTGTGTGGAAGCTGTTAAGCGCTATCATCCGTGTCATTTGTACACCAGGAAAATGCAGTCATATCCTGCTCTGTTGTTTCTCATCATTGCGGTGGGTTGCTTCACTAAGTGGGGGGTGGATTACATAACGTGCAACCCAGTTTCAGCTGGGGGGAACAATTTTATCATTGGCATTGTTGATCACTTTACCAAGTGGGTAGAGGCAATTCCTACCTTCAAAGCAGACGAAGAAACAACAGCTTTCTTCGTGTTTAACTAGCTCATTACTCGTTTCGGTATTCCTAAAGAGATTGTCATTGACCATGGCAGTCACTTTCAAACTAGTATGATGACTGAGCTAACTACTATGCTAGGGTTCAAGCAAGATCACTCATCTTCCTTCTACCCGCAAGCGAATGGCCAAGTAGAGGCGATAAATAAGATCTTGAAGACCATTCTAAAGCACACCATTAATGCAAGTCAGTCAAATTGGCACATCATGCTATCATTCCTACAGTTTGGGCATACCAGACCAATGTCAAGACTGCCATGGGTTTTCCACCTTTCCAACTCATTCACGGGGTGGAAGCAGTCACTCTTGTCAAAGGCGAAATTCCATTGCTTAAGATAGCCATTCTTGTACTCCCTAACACCACGGAATTAGAAGAATGTTTGTTGCACTTAGAACAGTTAGATGAATGATGAGGAGATGTGTTGATGGCAAATGAGGCTCATAAGAATAGGGTTAAAAACCAGTATGACAAAGCTGTTAAGCCAAGGGTTTTTCTGAAGGGGAACTTGTCTTGCTCTAGGATCAAGATAAAGAACCCCTAGGGGCAAGATAATTCAAGTCCATGTAGTTAGGTCCCTACATCGTGTCAAAGGTATTGAAAAAAGGGGCGTATGATTAACTAATTTTGATGGAAATAAGTTGCCTGAGCTTAGAAATGGGCTCTACCTGATGAAATACTATGCCTAGGCTTGGTGTTTTTTCTTGTATTTTTATTGTATGTATTTTATATAAAATAGTTAGTTGATTATTGTTTCTTATACAATCTGTTAGTTGTTATAGATATTAGCTGAGTGGTTCATAGGTTTTTCGGATGGTGCTAGTCGACATACTTGTAACCTGGCTTCAGCCGCATGGGTCATTTATTCACCCTCGGGCCAGCTAGTCACCTCTGGAGGTGCTTGCTTAGGTCCTGCTACTAATAATGTGACCGAGTACAGGGTTGTCATTGAGTTTCTATGGGATGTTGCATCATGTGGCATTTCCCTGTTGGAGGTGAGACTTGATTCTCAACTCGTGGTTTCCCAACTCAATGGGGACTATCAGGTGTGAAACCCTACTTTGTTACATCAATTTTTGCATGTTAGATTACTTGAAAGAAATTTCGATTATATTTCATTTAATAACATTCCAAGAAATGAGAATACAATTACTGATGCTTATGCAATTTATATTCTAGATTGGCACTTAACACATATTTTGTAAAATAAGCATAACATATACATTTGAGACACATGTAAATAACCAGGAAATATATATATATATATGTAAAATTTGTCCATAGATAGATCGAGTCTTGATCCGAAGATCCTGTCACAATTGTATAAATATACAAAAAATAGGATCGTAATCCATAAATATGCCTATAGATCTAAGCCTGCTCCTCAGCCTCCTCGGCTGCGGCTACCTCATGGGCCTCTCTATAATGTAAAATGGCCCTGGCTGCTCGCCTCATGAGTAGGCGTATCCAGGTGGTCGGAATCCCTACTATGAACTCCTGCATCATAACAGGCATCCACTCAATCCGCATAGTAGGTACCCCTTGGGTTAGCCTAGCCAGCTTCCCCTCGAGAACTTGGATGATACTCTGGTCCCCACCCTGTGTGGGTCTTACAAAATATCTAGAGTTCCCATCATGGCGTACAGGTCCAATATATGCATTTTAAACATTTAAAACGGATTAAAACTATTATACATATGTATATAACTTTATGATTAAAATTCATAAAAATCAAATAACATAAAAAGATAAAAATACCTAGCTCTCCCCATGCCTCCCCTGGCGGGAGGACTAGATCATTATCTCCTCAGAAGTCCAGTCCAGGGTACGGAAACTACTCGAGATATGGTACTTTCCGCTCCCACCATAAATAAAAGTAATCATCATAGACACTCTAAATAGATCCTCCACCACCTTGAAGGAGGAATATCTCTCCCCATCTAGTTAGTCTAGGATGGCAAGGAGACGGTGGTGGTAGTGCCACTGCGGGGCTAATAGAAGGCACTCTCTCAAAGAAGAACGCTACTAATATTCTTGAGCCAAATTTTTTCCTGCGTCCTCTCTTGCAGTCAGAGAGTTGCTTCATCACAATCAAGATCATACTTGAGCACTAGTCAAATACCACACCCTGAATACACTCCACCACAATCCTCATCTGATTTCGAGTAGCTAGATGCAATGAAGAAGATCCAGTAATTCTCACCACAATGCTTACCACTACCTATAATGGAAAGCTGGTTATGTGAACAATAGGAATGCATGATCCCTTCTTCTGCATGTCTGGTGGGTAGTCAGTGTCAACATAGTCCTGAACACTCATAGGGTCACCACCCCTACCTGTACCCTCAAGGTTCATGGGAATACCTCTACGAGACGACCCTGTAATAAAGTACTTGTCTTCTACTATTACCTCCAAGATCTCCCCTTGAAGATCAAAAACACCAAGGTCATGATCCAAGTAACTGATCAGATGTTCCAGTAACGGACATTGGCCCTCATGCTGGAAGTACAGAATAACTTTAGTAAACCACATTGTCGTAAAGCATGCATTGTTGGGGGATCTCATAGAAATTCTCGATCCATGTCTTCATGCTCTCTTTCTCTCCATTCTAGCACCATCTTGTACCTTCCCATTGATCATTATTGATCATTAGAACCCATTGATTTCTTTCAATTTTGGCCATGTTGCAAGCTTTGCTAGGTTGCACAGTACACGCGATTGTGCTTTATGCATGTCGCATGTCACATGCGGGTTGCTTTCGAGCAAGTCACGTATGAAATGCATGTATGGGACTGTCACAGTGGCATACCCGTGTGTACTGTGTGACCCTTTTAGGACCGGCTCAAAATCACAAATTTTTCACAAAAATGAAAATTGGAATGGATGAAAAGAAGGAGAAGGGAGAGTAGGCCAACCTAGAACTGACAGAAGTTGATTTAGTACGTTGGTTTATCCTCGATGAACAACTGAATCCAAAGCTAAAAACTTGCCAAATTGGGTAAATTGTCAAATGGTATGTTTTATTTTATTTTTTGAACTATATGTAGAAAAATTTCAAATTTTTGGACCTATAGTCTATAGGTTTAAATTTTTTTTATTATAAATGAACTAATACCATGACTTTTTCCTAAGTGCAATAGGTTCGAGATCTTTAAGAAGTCATTATCCACTCATATAGGGTAGGATTTGGTCCTTCATATGTATTTTTGCTCTATACGTTATTCGTTTGTAACCCTAGGATTACCTCTTTGACCACGAACTATGGTGTTAAACCATTTTTACCTCATCTGCATCATTGTTCCTCCGTGGATAGGGCTTCATTTTCATGGGTACCCTAGTTTAGAACACTTTATTCTCTTTTGTTACCCATGTCGCAGTTGTGGTAGGTTTGTGAGAGCCTTCTTACTATTTTTTCATGAAAAAATTAGCCTTCATTTTGAATATTTTTGCAAGCTATCCATTTTTTTAAGGATCCCCACCCTTATGGAGTTTCTTTAGGCCCAAAATACAGGAAAAAGTGCTATGCCTAAGCATAGTAATTTTTCAGGTAGAGCCCATTTCTAGGCTCAGGCAGCTTATTCCCTTCGAAATCAATCAATTCATATGCGCCCTTCTTTAACACCTTTGACATGACATAAGGTCCCAACCACATAGACCTGAACTTTCCTGCCCCCAGGGATTCTTTGTCTTGATCCCAGAGCAAAACAAGCTCCCTTTCAAAGAAAATCCAAGGTTTGAACGATTTATCGTATTGGCTTTTTACCCTATTTTTATGAGCTTCGTTTGCTGTCAGCGCATCTCTACGCTGCTCATCTAGATGTTCTAAATGTAATAGACATTCTTCCAGCTCAGACGTATTAGGTAACACATGAATAGCAATTCTTAAGGACGGGATTTTACATTCAACCGGGGTAACTGCTTCCACTCCATGAACGAGTTGGAAAGGAGAAAACCCTGTAGCAGTTTTCACATTGGTCCAATATGCCCAAAGTGTAGGATACAACATGATGTGCCAGTTGGAACGGGCTGCATTAATAGTATGTTTGAGAATAGTTTTCAAAGTTTTATTAACAGCCTCGACTTGACCGTTTGCTTGAGGATAGAACAAAGATGAATGTTCTTATCTAAATCCTAGCATAGTGGTCAATTCAGTCATCATTCTATTTTGGAAATGACTGCCATGGTCAGTGACAATCACTTTAGGGATACCGAATCGTGAGATAATTTGGTTGAAAACAAAAAAAAACTGGAGTTTCCCTGTCATCTTTAAAGGTGGGCATTACCTCTTCCCATTTCATAAAATAATCTCTAGCGACAATGATATATTTGTTGCCCCCAGCCGAGACTGGGTTGCATGTCACGTAATCTATCCCACACTTCATGAAGGGGCCCACTGAGATGACGGAAAATAACGGAGCGGGACGCGACTGCATCTTTCTGGTGTAAAGATGACAAGGATGACAGTGCTTCATGGCTTCCACACAATCTTTAAAGATCATGGGCTAGAAATAACTGACACATAATCTCTTCTGGGCCGTTGCTAACACAGATAAATGACCCCCACACGCTCCACTATGGGCATCATTTAGGACAATCTCCGCTTCCTTGTGGGTAAGACATCGACTCAAAACAGAATCTACCCCTCTCCGATATAAAGTATCTCCAATAATGAGGTAGTTCTTGGCATGTATGCGAAGTTTACGCCGTTCTTCCTGCGAGAAGGCTGCAGGGTACTTCAAAGTCTGGAGATAGATACGTGTATATTCGTACCAAGGGTCAGAGGTGGAAATCAAAAACATATGCTCATCTGGGAATAAGTCTTCTTCAATGAATACATCCTCCTCTACTGGAAATTCTGCAATGAGCTTAGCAAAAACTAAGGATTTTTTGGATTTGGCGGATTGAAAATCCAAGTCAAACTCTTGGAGAATGACTATCCATTTGTTGAATTTGACTCCAACTATTCGTCGAGACAAAACATATTGAAAAGGATTAACATCTACCACTACTGTCGTGGTCCTCAGTAAGATGTAGTGATGTAACCTCTGAACAGCATATACAGCTGCTAAGGCCAACTTCTCGACGTGGGAATACCTAAGTTTAGGTTCGGCTAAAGCATGGCTGAGATAGTAGATGACATGTTCTTGGAGCTTATCATCCTCCTGGACTAGGACAGCCCCTATGGTCGACTTAGATGTGGCCAGATACAATATAAAATCCCTAGAGTAATCTGGCGGATGCAATAATGGTGCCGGCAACAAAGCTTTTTTTAATTCCTCGAATGCGAGTTGTGAAATTTCATCCCATACAAATGGGGTGTCATGTTTTAACAGGCGCATGAAACATTTAGTAATCTTGGCATAATTTACAATAAAACATCAAAGAAAACTGGACTTCCCTACAAGCTCTGAAGCTTCCTGATAGAACGAGAAGGAGGCAGATTTACAATGGCCTCAACTTTCAAAAGATCCACCTGAATGCCTTTGTTAGAAATAATGAATCCGAGCAGTCTCCCTGATTCAACACAGAAAACGCACTTGTGGGGATTCAAGTGAATTTTATAGTATCTAGATCATTCAAAAATCAAACGCAAGTGATCTGGGTGATAGATCCTCTTACAAGAATGTGCTCGCAGATCATCAAGGTAGGGTTCGACAATGGTTTTAATATTGTGAAAGGCAAAATTCATTTCCCGCTAAAAGGTTTCCCTAGCATTTTTCAATCCAAAGGGAATTTTCTTATACGTGAAGGTACCCCAAGGACAAATAAAAGTTGTTTTATGTTGGTCTTCTGGTTTAATTTGGATTTGATTATATCCGGAGAAACCATCCATAAACGAAAAGACTTCACTTCCCGCGCAAGCATCAATAATTTGATCTATAAATGGCATGAGATAGTTGTCCTTAGGGCAGGCTTTGTTTAAATATTGAAATTCAGTACAAACGCGTATCGTACTTTGATTTTTATCAACAGGAACAGGGTTGGATACCCATTCTGTCAAAGCTATGGGATAAATGAAACCGACTTTCAGCAGTTTCTCAACTTTAGCCTTTACTGCCACTGCTTTACGTGGGTTGACAGGTCTCAACTTTTGCTGAATGGGTTTAGCATCAGGGTATGTTCGTATTTTGTGCTTGACTATTGATAGATCAATTCCTGGCATCTCCTCATATGACCAGGAAAAAATGTCACGGAATTCCTTAAACAAGGCTGTATAGATCACAATCTCCTCCGAAGAGCAGTTTGCACCGATATGTACATTTTCCACAATGTTTGTATTTACAGAGATGTTGATAGGGATAGTAGCGAAAATGTTTTCCATATTCCCCTCAGCAAACATTCCTCCCCTTGGTAAGGGATTAATAGCAGTATCAACATCGCCTGCTAGTCTCATATGGAACTCCTGGTTCTCTATTCTGCTTAACTCTAGAAGAAAATAGGATCGATGGCAAAGATCTTCGTAGATCTTATCTCGTCCACACATAGCTTCCAGAATGGCTTCATCCGAAGGTAAAACCATATCTAAGCAATCTATAGAATGCAAAGAGTTCTCTACCGAAGCAAGCAAATAGGCTTCTTCCAGTTCCTATAAGACTGTGAGAGGGACCGGAATAGGATTAACAGTGGTATGGATGATAGCTTGATAAGCCACTTTTGCTGTCGATAAGGGCACTTCAGGTTCATGGTGGGAAGGGAGAACCCAAGGATCGGTCCTATCAACAACTGTATCTATGAACTTCCCCACATTAGTAGAACCTATATAATTAATCGGAGCTGGAAGATCAAATGTGCCCATCAATGATGCGTACATTCCAGTCCCTAAGCTCTCTAAAGCAGGTCTAACCTGATCAACCAATGGTATGGTGGACTCGTTAGTTTCCATGCGGCTTTTTTGAGTAAAACTGAGTTGGTCAACAGTAACCAACTTTCCTTCGTGTGGAAACACTACCACCCGAAATACGGCCGATGCAATAGCAGACATGGCATAAGTCCAACTTCTCCCCAAGAGCAAGTTATAATCCAAAGGTGCATCAATCACCTCTACCTCAACAGACACTGATTTCCCTGCCAACTTAATTTCGAAAGACGGTAGGATACCTTGCGGATGAAATGACCTTCCGTTGAAACCAGTAAGTAGGGTGTTTGATGGAACTAGCTCTGGGGATCCAAGATCTTTCCAATAAGACAAGGACATAACACATGTAGAAACACCCTCATCAACAACTTCCCTTCCAATGGTCTTTCCACTAGGGATGACATCTATCGATAACGCTACATGATATGGTAGGAGAATTTTGACATCAGACAAATTAAATTTTTCCATGAGACTCGATGAGTCCATACTGCCTAAGGCTGCTAAGAGTGCGTCCTTCTAGGCGGGACAACTCTGTAACACCTCTAAAGCTGACATTGTAGTCTGGGCCAAGTCTTCAACTACAGAGTAGTTTGTTGCAGCCCTAACATTAGGATTATGCAAGGTTTTATTAAAGACACCTTTCGGTATATTGGGCATAATTTTGGTAGGTTTCTCAATCGTGAGAGGGTTAGAAGTTTCACCTATCGACTTACCCTTCTCTGAGGTCTCTTTTTCATAGTTCTTGTTCCTAGTTTGTAGTAAAGTATTGAATCGAACCATGTTGATATAATTGGGGTCAGGAGCATTTGGTGTGCCCCCTGTTGCATTTGAAGCTGAAGCAGAATTCTGTCCTTGGGGAAAGGGATCCTTCAGGACAGCCTGTTGTTGGGCTTTTAACAGCTTCTGAGCTTGTTCCATAAGGGGACATAGATGGGTTAGGTGATCTTCATGGCACAATTTACATGGGAATTTCACCTTCTTCTTTTCTTTCTTACCCCCATCAACATTGTTTGTGGGTTTTTTCTTGTTTTGGTTTTCCTCACCCTTTTTTCCTCTCTTCTTTTTCCCACCGGGCTGCTGATTTCCCTTCTGAGAGGTTTGTGTAAAGCATTTGCATTTTGGGGTGAGGGGGTAGCCTTTGCTGCCTCTGCTGTAGAATGTTTGACATACAGTTGATGGATCTGTTTGGCCAAAGATTCTACAGTGGGAGAATTCACATAACCAACCACACCATCGGCATGGGGTCTAGGCTTAGGTTTCTCTGCATTGTGCATTGGCCTCGGTGCTTCACGGATTATCTCATATAAGATCCCAGACTGAGAATATATCAAATATAGTTGCTGGGCCCTGAGGATAGCTTCTTCCTCATTCGTCACTCCTGAAGTAGATACATCCTTAGATATATAAGGCAATAGGGATTTAAGGAACCATTATAATAAGAACTCAGGAGCTATAGTGGCTTTAATAAGGCTCTTCTGTCTTCTCCACTCTTGGATGTGATCTGAAATATGAGTGGCCTTGTTCTGCCGGAAGGTAGATAACAAGTCTGTCCCGAAATCATAATGGACAGGAAGTTGGAAGTGACTAAGGAATGCATTAGCTAAGTCCCAAAAACTACTAAACATAGCAGAAGGCAATTCAATGTACCATTTTGCTGCATTACTTGTCAAAGTTCTTTGGAACAGCCTCAACTGAATTGAATCCTCATTCAGTGAGTTGAAAGAGCACCATAAATGGAAAGTGGTGGCATCAGCTCCAGGATCATCACCAACTTTGCCTTCAAATTTTGGGATATCCAAGGGCAACTTGGTAGGGACAGGTGGCCAAGAGGGATCATGTCTCACTGGGTCATTCATCAGTTTCGACAAATATGGAAAGTTTAACGTTGCCAAGAACAAAATCTCGGGTCTAACCGGAGCACTAAAAGTACCAGTTTGGGGATTAGAGGGACTTACCCCATATTCCCATATGTGAAGGTGGGGTTTCCCCTTGTTGCCGGTTCTGAAGTGGATGGGTTGCTTTGGAAAGGATTCCATCCATAAGCCAACGGATTGTTTATGTGAGGTGCAGTATAAGAGGTTCTGGCTACTCCAGTCAAACCCATGGTTTGAAAGACATGAGCAGGTATCCTTCCGCTAAAAAGCGAAAAGGGATAGCTCATGAACGAAGCTAAAACTGGAGTTTGAAAACCTTGACCATAAGGATTAGTGTTTCCAAATTGCACCCCTACATATGAGGGTGTTGGGCCTATGTATGGAGTGGATGGAGGAATGTGCCCCCCATTCCAAGGAAATCCTTGGACAAAATTCGAGGATCCTATGGGACCACTATGGCCAGTGTGTGCGAAGGAAGTAGGAACTGTAGGTACCATTAGAGGAAATTTGGGGTCTAAAATGGGCCTTATAAGAAAACGTGCCAAAATAAGTTTTTGTGAGTTGGAATTCAAGAACCAATAGAATTTCAATAAAATAAGTCAACCATAATGGTTGAATTGACATATTTGTCATTAAAAAAAACTACTTTTTTTGTTCGTATTTTCGACATATCTCATTGTGTTTTTACTCAAATTTCGATCGGGAGAGCTCATTGGATGCGGCATCAAATTCCGCATCCAACGAGTACCCACACTGGATACTTTTGATAGACCCCGCTACCCCAAAAACAAGAAATACCTGAAAAAATGTGATGATGACATCATCATCACATTTTTTCAAGTATTTCTTGTTTTTGGGGTAGTGGGGTTCGTCAAAAGTAGGAAGTGTGGGTACTCGTTGGATGCGAAATCAAATTTCGCATCCAACGAGCTCTCCCGATCGAAATTTGAGTAAAAACACAGGGAGATATGTCGAAAATACGAACACAAAAAGTAGTTTTTTTCTTTCTTCCTCCAAAATTAATCAATATTATTTTATTATTTTAACTATTATTTTATTATTTTCCTTAGGAGGCCCATTTTAGACCCCAAAATTCCTCTAATGACTAGGAATAATAGTGACCATACCACCAGAAGCACCTGCTATACTTGTGGGAGCCAGTGGTTGAACCACTCGGCTAGCTGGAGTTAACAGTGTAGTAGGTATACTTGTTCTAGGGGCACCTACAGGGGGAGGTAGTACCCCTTCAACCAGAGCAGCTGAGGTGGAGGTAAAAGAACTTTCTCCTGCAGTAGACATTATTCTTCCCATAGGGACAGCAATCATGGGTGGATCGAAAGGACGAACCTGAACAATCACAGGATCGTTTAAGTGAGTTAGAGGTGAATTAAAATTCCTTGCAAACTTGTCAGCCTGCAAGTATTTTATCTCAACTATGTTTAAGTTAAAACGATTTTCCCTAAGTTCTGGTTCACCCAGAACTTCACTAACTCCTATTGGTTCGAAAGAACCGTCTGTGTCCAATCTCTGCCTTTGAGGGGGAGGTCGAGGTTCCAATGTGATAAGCGGAGGAAGGTTTTGCAACCTTCGTGACCTTCTGATATATTGGTCCTCCACGATTGTAAATTTGACTCTTCACACCCTAAGGTCGGCTAAAACACAGACAAACCATAGAGCAATCACTACAAAAAATTTCATAAAGTCTCAACAATCACAAGTGTGTAAGATATGCTTTCCTGAAGAAAGCTAAGAGATAGTTTCTTAGCATCCTTGAAGAGGTTCTTAGGCATAAACAGAGGAATCACCCACCTCCCTCCTACACTTTCAACAAGGGTTACCTTCCAAGCCCGTCCAAGGTGAACCAGAAATAGCCTTTGGGTTTACCTGTGTATAAAACCTAGATTTCCAAGAGACTAGAGGCTACCTTAACTATATCAATAGTCTGGGAGGACAGTCACAAGCCTGATTCGTACGCATGGGCAGGGTAGCAAAGCCTGAAACTCTGTCTAGGACAGAATCCCCAGATGCGTAAAAACCTTGGTCTACATTTTGACAAGGAATCGGAGGGTTATCTCCTCAGTCCAATGCCTCCACGCGGCCTCACGTTTAACTCCCATTTGAGAGGAGCTTCACAGATACTATCAATAAAGAGAAGGATTTACCTATCAATTGGCCCACTACGTCTGAATTTAAGTACTTATGGAGAGTTTACACTTCCTATCCCACAAGTATACCCCAAGTTAGTAGATGTATGACCCTATAAAACAAAAATTACTAACAAATTTTAAATTATAGCATTCATTTTAAGGGTTGTTCTTACTCAGAAGGCAAGTGGAGTGAAAGACTATGATATTATTGACTCGATAAGAAAAGTAAAAAACAAGTGTATAAATCAATTCCAAAGAAAATTATCACTATTTAAAACAAGCTTTTTTATTTTATTTTTGTCAATATGAACTAATGAAAATGCAACTAGGAAAGAGAAAACTAAGACTTATTTTTGTAATTTTTGAGATTTTATTTAAAAACTGAAAGTAAAACTACCATATGGAATTCAAATGCAGATGTTTCCAATGCTTTTCTTTTCACTTTTCAAATTCCTCAAAGATTACTATGCACCTTAATGCAACAATTCTTGAGTATGCTTGAATAATCTAACTATATAAAGTAAGCAAAATGAAGTATATCAGACTTATAAAAACCAAAGATCAACCACCTAAGGAAGACTTGGAAAATACCTAGCTTGGGAAGACACAATGAATGAAAATCACTAAAATCAATAAAAAACAAGTGACAAACCAACAATACTTGGAAATAGAATGGGATATACGGTATCTAGAACCCTAATCACTGATTTAGACACACGACACTTGGGCCTATAACCAACAAGCAAATCCACTTCAAATTGCTAAAAGAAAAACAATCCAACCAACAAAAACTCAAGGGCTTACTAAAAAGCACAGATTATGGTTACCATGGCTATCAAACCTATAGTGAAATGCCAGTACTAAAGACCACAAAGCAAGACAAAATCCACAGAAGGAAAGGGGCAAGCAACCCTACCCAAAAATTTTGTTGCTCAGGCTTGTACACAACTGTCTAGAATAGCAACCCGCGTATTGTACGTGAATGTCCAATACAACAACCCATGTACACAGACCTATGTACGCCACTGTGTAGCACAACAACCCGCGTATAGGAGTAAAATTTTTCAAAAAAAGAAAAATTATAAAGGTCTTCAAAACACCACTACAAGTCCAAACCAAGACAAAACACCACACACTGAATCAAAGAAAAGATTGGGCAAGGATCTACAGAACTAACCCACAGCAGGCTGGGCTCCCGGGCAGAGTTGCCAGTTCTGTTGTTCAGGATTAAACACCCTTGTAACCTAGGGTCTGGGGCTACCAACTTACTACTAACCTTGCAAACAATCAGCTTTAATAGAGTACAGAAAGGAAATAGGAAGAAATACTTGACTCACTTGATTACCGATGGTTGATCCAAGCTTGATCTTCTTCCGCTCTGCTTCTCTCCAAAGCTTCCAGGGATGCACCTCCTTCACTTGCAAAGGGAAAATTATCCAAGTACAATCTTATACAGTGTATATATAAGAGGTTAAACAAATGATATATCTAGTGCATAATTTAATATATTCATTAACCATAATACATGAAAGAGACTCAACATAATGTTGGAAGAAGAATTCTCTTTATTAACAATCAGTGAATGAGATAAGAGTAAAACCCATCTTCTGAGACAAGGACTCCTCTGCAACCAAAGGACTCTAAGTTTTGCTGCTCCAAGACTTCTGAAGATATACCACCAGCATAAATTTTCTCTTCAAACTTGATTGATTAATGCCCTCCCCAATTCCTCTATTTATACTTTGGGAAATAGAGTGGTTTCAAAGGTTGAGGAGGTTGAAACAATTAGGATAGTTAATGATTAGGGCCCAACTAATCTCCATTAATCATGATTTATATTTTTAAATGTCGAATTAATATGTACATGACTATTAATATAGGCAACCCCCGTATGACACGCGAGTTGCTTAAAGGAAACCCACGTATGCTGATGTACATGGGTTGTAATGGAGATAGTCGCGTACACTACGTGATTTTTCAATGGGAATAGTCACATACGTATGCGAGTTGCAATGAGGATAGTCATGTATGCTATTCAACACTTAGAAAAATAATATGGCAAGCTGGTTTAAAGGTAAATGCATCTCATGTCATGCCCATCTATAGTGTTTTGGAAAACTTCAATCCTAAGATGTCCTTTTATGTATCAACATAAGGAATGTAGGCACTTGGACAGAGAAGTGCCATTTGGGTTGATAACACTAGGTCTGACTCCTCAAAAAAGACTTGACTGCCGAGTAAACTTGTTCGTTCAGACTCGTTAAGAATAAGTGAACGGGAATCCACATTGGTGGTAATTTATTGCTTTTTCGGACCCTGTGGAATAGTTGTGAAAAAGGAGTACTCTCTTTTCTTTGGAATTGAGAAGAATATTCTCAGGCATATGTTTATCACTTTTCTGGACCTGAGGGATTAAACTTATGGAAAAAGAACGCCCGGTATGAGCTTATTTTTCTCTTTTTCATGCTCTGGACCTAAACATGAAAAATATTCTGAGCATACTTTATGTCTTTGTCATGGTCATTAAAAACCTAAAGAACAAAGCATTGAGTTTACTGTTGTAAGCCCCATTTCTTGTAATCAAATGGATCTTTCCGAGTGATCTTGCCTTCCTTCACACTCATTAAACTCAGGCTATTTGTCACTCTTGAAGGTTCGTCGATTTGGTGGTAGTTTACCCCTTTTTTGGACCTTGCTGACTAAGTACGAAAAAGATATACCTTAGTCCTTCGGGAGCTAAGAGAGTTCTTCTGTGGATTGTTTTATACTTTTTTCGGCCTCAGGAGATTAAATTGTACGAAAAATCACCCCCTTGGAGTCTTTTTCAGAGTTTTTAGACTCTCAAAATATCAAAACACCAACGAGCATGTACTAGTTCAGGCTCGTAAAATCCACGAATTAGTAACCTTATCAAGCATTATTCTCTCCCCTCTTCAAGCTTGTCAAAAATGAAGAGCGACCTGAGTTGACTTTCCTGGACTCGTTAAAATTTAACAGGAAAGATAAGGAATAATTACTCTCTTTAGGTTGTAAACAGTGAAAATATGTCCTCCTTGAACATAGCACTCTCTGAATTTTCCGACACCCATGTCTTAGTTTATACTTTTAGCTCAACTATTACTTCGAGATTTTACTCCGCCACTTGTCCTTTATACATGGTGAATCTGATCATGTCTCCTACATGACATATAAGTCTAGTTGTACCATCTGCAAGTTAAAATATTCCTTGGGTCATCTTTGTGTCGTGCTTACTGTTCAAGGATTTGTCCCTTCATCTACTTATTATCCTGATTCCCATCATTATCCTATATGAGTATTACTTGTGTCTACATTTTTGTATCCAGCTCCTAATCACTCTTGTGATCTGTTGCAGGATCCATTACCTTCCTTATCACAGTACAGTTTCTCATTAGCACTTCCTGAAGACGAAGACCTAGAGTTTTGAAAATCGTACCTTAGGATTCACTACCATTACTGGTGAACTCCTTTACTTTAGTTGTCAATTTCACTCATTGTCCGACATCCTGTTGAGTTCCTTCCATGTTCGACTTCAACACATCTATTCACATGGTAGGGATTGTACTGGTTCCTTTGGATTTCTATGAAGACCTTACGTTCACATATATAACCTAAGTTGTGCAAGAATGTGCTATGTTCAACTAGAACTACATAGCTTCCATATTTTGAAGACTCATCATTGTATATTGTGGCTTCGATCCACCTTTGTAATATATGTGATCTTGTTACCCGTATCATATGATGTAATCAAATATTGTAAAGGAGTTAATGTTCCATTATATTGAACACGGCATCTTCAAATATGATTTTGTATGACTTTGATATGTATATGTTTCAGGTACTTCCTCTACTTCCTTGGTCACTTGAGTTCTCCAAGATTAAATATTGTAATGTATTTTGGCCATCGCTTCCCTTTGACCTCACACATTAGGGGGGATCTATTATCATGTAAAATGACACTTCTTCGTCCAAGTACTGACATCCAATATGTCAAAAATAAAAAGGACAAACTGAATTGAAGTAGCCAAAACACTATAGATGGGCATGACTATTGATACATCATTACCTGACTAGTTGAACATATTTTTGTTTAGACACTAGGGTTGCACACGCTACCATTTGCACAGCAACCCACGTATCAGATGCGAGTATGTTCATTGCAACTCACGTGTATATTTTTAGGGCTTGCATCCACGGGTTGTCTTAAAGCAAGGCGCGTGTCATATGAGATTGTCCTATATCATTAGTCATATGTACCATAATTCGAAGTTAAAAAATATAAACATGATTAGTAGAGGATAGTTGGGCCCTTATTCATAACTATCCCAACTTCCTCAACCATCTCAACCTTCGAAACCTCTCTCTTTCCTCATGTATAAATAGAGGGTATGGGTTGGAGCTAATCAATCATTTCTAAAAGAGAAAAGTTATGATGGGGGTTTTTATCACATATATAGTAGTCGGACAACCATATTCTATTTTTTCAGATTCCAGTACACTTTTCAGCCAATTCCCTTACATATGAGATGTTGAGATGAGCATCTATGATGGATAATTGTTTGATGATGGACTATAGTACTCTCCCATTCCATGACTGAGTCTCAGGACACTCAGATTTGAGGACTGATGTAGTCATTTATCCAATTGCAGAGTAGTTAGTAGTGCCCAGAGTTGCATCAGTAGTTCATCATTGGACAGATGTTGGTTCATATTGATTGTTTACATGTATATGACTCAACAGATAATATCTTGTGTTATCATTTATTTTATACTTGTTCTTATGGCATGTCTTAGCATCTAGTGTCATTATCTGGAAGTCATATAAATATTTGGACTTGGATGTATTGATATTATGTATGTATGTTCCGACTTAGACCCGAAATTTCTTGGTCCATACTCATTGGTTTTACCCTCCTTAGGAAGAATATAGGTGATCATTCCCACCATACTTTGACTTTCTAGTGTTGGTTTCATTGTTCCCTATCTCTATCCATCCATTTCCTTCCAGTTATGTTTTTAGCTCGACTTACTACTTGACTCGTCGGATGGAGGACCATTCCCCTAGCCTGTTTGTTGGACAATATTCCTTGTTTCTTTGTGTCTCGGCTTTGAGTTGCCTAGGTTGTGTTGGCTAAACCTAAAATAAGTAGTGTTGCCATCAATACAATGTATTTGGAAATGAATGAATATCTTATGAAAAATCTCATTCATGAAAAGTAATGTTTTTAAACATACATGAATCAAAGGCATGCCTAACGAAATTGGCTTTGAAGTACATTGAAATGAATATCATAAAACATTCATCAAAAGTAGTGTTTTTAAACATACATGAATGCATGAAGCCTCAATAATAAAAATCCTTGTAATAAATACATGGACCAAGGCTATGGAAAATCAAAGGCCCAAAAAGCAATGGTTCTTAAAAGTTATATCCAAATATCGCTGGCCTCACTTGTATTGATTTGGATTGTGAGCATTTGCCATGGTGAATAAGCACCTCTGGACGTAACTTATCCATTAGTGAGACACTGTCATCCCTTGTGTTGTTGCTTGTTGGACATATCCTAGAGTGAGTATCCCCTTTCCATATCCAAAGTGTCACAATGTTTAGTTAGTAGTCACCCTTAAGCCTAGCCTTTTGAATTTTAGCCTTCACCCTTCACTAGCAAATTGATTACAAATATGAAGTGATTATGGTCTTGAAAGTTTGGTCTGAGTTATAATTAATAAATGAAACCTTATATATTTGGTTGATAGATCGCCAGAGAAATTATTGCTACTTGTTATAATTGTTATTTGAATGATTTGTAGAGCATGTCTTAACCTTTAAACACTTCCAGCAGATGGATCTTAGCTTGGGTTATATTATTGACCATTTACAGATTATTATTTTTATCTATCTGGGCATATTGGATATTATTCTTGATCATGCAAAGATATGTAGGGTGTATGAGTATGCACCTTAGATGGATTTGGACTCCTTGAGTATATGAGACAACTTGTTTTCAGTTTCGGGAAGTTACAAGGATGATCTAACTCAGTCTACCATTTTGGTGCATTTTTACCTTGATAGAGGGCCTGTCTGAGCAGAGAGATGATTTATTTGGCTCTCCTAGGGTGTTGTATGAGGAGGGGGTGGTCCAGCCACTTGATTTTACCATATTACCCCCCTCCTAGAGAGCTTGATGGGATCAGTTGGATAACGTAGGAAACCGAGGAGGCAGTTTGGGGCGTATCATATTTCTTGAGGCAGATAAAAATAATTAAAATGGCTACTGAAGAATTCGATTTGGGATAATGAGGCAAGGAGATGGCATGGGATGAGTTTTGATGATGAGTGTGATGCCTTTCACTCCTTCTCTGGCATTTGCAACACTTGGATGGACCCACATCCATCTCTCTGACATATTTTATTATTCTCTAGAACTTTTGGAGTCTCACAATTTCCTCAGAAAGGCACTATTTTGCACTTAAAAAATTATATTATTTTTATTGTTCCATGGAGACACAGTAGGAGAGTTAGTTAACACTCCTTATACCCACCATGAGCTTTATTTATTTTTTATTGAGTGGGATCCCCTCTCCTAGGGTGATTTGGTCTATTTTTAGATTATATTATTGTATTGATCCATGTACTCTATGTTGAGCTCATCTTAACCATTGATTAGAAAAATTTTATCTTTTAATCGTAGCCAACTATTTGAAAAGTGGTTATGATTTTGGTTCTCTCATTTCTATTTAAAGGAGTGAGCTTCTCATTTGTAAGGGGTCTTTGGCTCTTGGATCTAGATAATAGAAAACTATTTTTGTGGAAATTTTTGGATCTCCTTTGGATATGGTGTTCTTCGATGGTGATTGGAAAATCTATTGCTTCCTAGCATTTGGGTATTTGTTGTGAGATCTATATTTTTTTGGAAACATTGTCTTTCCTACAGGTGGGTGACTTCAACTTGGGCATTTTTGTAGGGGTTCCTCAACTCGTTTGGCTTGGATGCGCTTGTATCAGGGGGTTTTCATTAGTATCAATGTGATCTATGATTTCATCTTGCTATTTTTCTGTAGCATTTGTTCTTTTCTCATGACACATCAAATCCGATATGGTTGACATTTGTTATGCAGGAGAGAGGACGCATTGGCTTCCATGGGCAAATCATTTTACATAGAAGCTCCTTCAAATATTCTCAAATTGATCAGGACAACATAGATCATCATGATCAAGGCATATACAAGGTTATCCAAGTAAGATATACAAGTTAATTCTTCTTTTTCTATATCTAAATCCATTGACATCTTCATTTTCATGTTAAAACCCTAAATATTAAAAAAAAAATATTATAGATCAAACTGCTTGATCTTGGGGAAAACCATTTCTGGTTTTGTAGATCAGGTCAAATCCCAAGTGGGTATTCCTTCACGTTGGGCTAAAGTGACTCCATTGGGACCAAATCCCAAGGCACTTGTCTCTAAACCCTAGTGCTACCCTTCATGTTTCCTCCTCTTGCGATTCGATCTTTTACCTGTGGCTCGGGTACTTTGATATGGTCATACCTTCTTTCAAGTCTATCCTGTGGTACTAGGTATCCCCAATCCTGTTCTTACCCTCCCTGCATTGGTCACGTTTCCCAAGGCAGTGGATATTGACATCTTTTGCTAGTACTTTGAATCTAGATCTAGTAATAGGCTCATAAGTCACTTGTATTTCAAACTTGGATCAATTTCATACCTCACAAACCCCTGATCCTAGCCCTAATTCACCTTGTGACTTCATCCATAGATCTAGGGTTCACTTCACCTTAAACCTTACGTACTTCAACTTCATTTGATTTGATCTAGTGTTTTGGTCTAATCTCTCAAGTCGGGAGTAGATCTGGGTCTCCCCCATTGTTGTCTTAGGCTAAGACAACATCAAGTGAATATTGCCTCAATTGGCATGAAAACCATCCATTTGGGAGTTGAGGCTATCTTGGTTCCACCTATTTCGTTTCCCATCCCTCTACCGTCCATCCTGGATCCACCTCATAGAGGTAACTACAAGTTTGATGATAATAGTGGTATTCCTTCAAACATCTTGGAGCAGCAGAACTTAGTGTCCTTGGTTTACAGAGGAGCACTTGTTTCAAGTTTTGGGTTGTAATCTCACCATTCCTTGTTTATCAATAAAGAAAGTTCTTCTTCCAATATTGTGCACTCTTGTATATGTTGATTTATGAATTATCTTATAGTTTCATTATGAATATGTTATTTCATTAACCATTGATATATATATATATATATATATATATATATATATTTGCAGGAAGAACTTGTTCTTTACAGGTGATTGGAGATACCCTAGAAGCTGTGGAAGCAATTGGAAGAGGAGAAGAAAAGCTTAGATCAACCATCATAAACCAGGTTTGCTCACTTTTCTTCCTATTCCTATTTCAATTTCTAAATGGTTGGTTTTCTGCAAGTTTAGATTAGTAAGTTGGTAACCCCAGAGACCCTCGGTTATGAGGGTGTGTTTTCCTAAACAAAAACAACTACTGTGCATGGGTTGAAGTAATTAGAGTCACCCAAAGTCCAACGTCGCAACCTACTTCGGTCACACTCTACCAATTTACAGCAAGATGCACATTCTGGGCATTTTTCATGCCACTTGCACAATCAGACAACTTTTGTGCCATAATCCTTGACACTAGTATCAAATGTCCCAACACTTGTCTTACTTGAACCTAAGCATGCCTTTTCTAGTGCACTGCTATCGCGTGTCTTCTCTGCCTTCCACAACTTGGGCACCTTTAGTGTGCTAAGAAAAGATCCTTCCAAAACCAAACTCCACCTCCACAACTATTGTAGCATGCCCTACTTGGCGCACCTCTGTTGTCTAGACTATGTCACAGGCACCTGTAGCAATGGCGAGCGCAGTGTGTATAGTGTGCACTCCTATCACCCACCAGCATACACACAACCCCAATCCTATGAACTTCGACAACTTGTTCACATTGAAGCATCGACCAAAGTAGTGGTGAAGAGTTCTTTCTGGCTCTGATATCACCGATCACAAGGCTACATTAACCCAACTCAATTTTTCCTTTTTGGTAACCCATGTGACACTACCTAAATCCTTGTCAAGGGTGAGACTAGCTCGGCAGGTGTTCCAGGAGACTACTCCTACCTACAAATAACAGTTTACCAATTTACACTTATACGTATGATCACATGCATTTATTTACTTATGCTAGCACATCCAACAGTTTAACAGATCCACACTTAACCAAAGAATTACAAGAGACACAAGATAGTGGTCACACCCCTAATGTGGGCATGTTGAAGCACTCAATATACAATGGTGCAAAATTTACAGATTACAACAAATACAAGAATGGGGGTGCCCATAGGCCAACCCACCACATGAATTCCCAAATCGGTTAACTCCATGGAACCCCAAGATTTTGTCTCCAAACGTCATCTTGACGAGTCTCCCTGTTTCTTTTTCATTAGAGGAAATTTCAACTCAAAATGGGCCTTTTAACTCTAATTCAAATTCCATGTCATCATGTGTTAGCCAATGAAATTGCTTTAAATTTGAAATANTTTTAAATAAATTTGGGGATATGTATCATAAAAAAAACTATTTTTTTGTTTGAAATTTCGACATATCTCCCTATGTTTTTACTTAAATTTCGATTGAGATTGTCATCATCAAATTTTTACAAGTATTTCTTGTTTTTGGGGTAGCAGGGTCTGTCAAAAGTATGCCAAGTGGTACTCGTTGGATGCGGAATTTAATTCCATATCCAATGAGCTATCCCGATCGAAATTTGAGTAAAAACACAGGGAGATACGTCGAAAATACAAACAAAAATGTAGTTTTTTTCTTTTCTTCCTCCAAAATTAATAAACATTGTTTTATTATTTTAGCTATTATTTTATTAATTTTACTTAGGAGGTCCATTTTGAGTTGAAATTTCCTCTAATGAATGTCGGAGAGTTTCCTATCGAAACCTTTTCCCTTCACACCAACTATGCCAAGTTCACAAGCCTTCTTGGTCATGCTCCCAACTTGTGTAAGGCATGCCCCTGTGGCCCGCACCAAACTAGATTAGTTGTGTCCCTTAGAGCTCTTGCTTGCCTCATAGTTGATTTCTTCTTGTTAAATGATCCTCCCTTGAACTACTATGCACTCTACTCATCCTCGTACCTTCTACTTATCATTTGGTGCCCAAGGCTCCTCCCTTATGGCGCATGCCTTCCACATGCTAAGTCATCCACACACTAAGCATCCAATTTACCCTTTCCATGAGCTCTCAAGCCAGCCTATCTCTTATTCCTTGCTTAGACAAGCACCCCACCCAGTGTGCTCCACCCATGCCAAGTCTGCTTACTTGTGCTGACATGTTCCATCCGCGGGATCCCAAGACATGTCATGCTTGGCATCCACCTTCGCATGTTGCTCGTCAAGTGCTCATTTGTCATGTCTTGGTACCATTGGTGTGGGAACACGCCTCATCCTTGTGGCATTACCCAGTCTTCCAGAGTGCTCTCTAGTCAATGCACTAGACTTCCCAACCCCAACGTTGCTCTTTGTTGCTGCGCTCGTCTCTTGGGCATCCTGTCAGGCACACATCCCATGATACACCCACTTATTGTGTTAGCCCATATGTCATACCTCCATGCCACGATGAGCTCTCAACCCACAATTTTTGAGCTTCTGAGTCAAGTTTCCAATCCTGCTTGGTCACTTGGGTGAGCTTCTATGCAAGCTCATCCTTGATGGTGTGTAGTGGTTAAGTGCCTGTCAGACAAAGCCATGACATCCACCCAATGAAATGCCACTCTCACTACCCCTCCTTATGTAAGTGAGAAGAGCCAACATGTCTGTTTTGGCCAAAGTTCAAGAGAATCAATATATTTTCTTAAACATTCCTATCATAGTTGTGAATTGAACTTCCCTTAAAAAGGAGGATCATTCTTGTTGAATGATCCTCCCTTGGAGTACCATGCGCACTCTACTTATACTCATTCCTTGTACTTATCATTTGGTGCCCAGGGCCCTGCCCTTATGGCGCACGCCTTCCACACGCTAAAACATCCGCACACTAAGCTTCCACTTTACCCTTGCCACGAGCTCTCAAGCCAACTTGTCTCTTCTCCCTTTCTTGGGTAGGCGCCCCACCCATGCCAAGTCTACTTGCTTTTGCTAAAGCGTTCCATTCATGGGCTCTCAAGACATGTTGTGCTTGGCATGCACCTTCGTGTGTTTCCCATCAAATTCTCACTCGTCATGCCTTGGTGTCGTTGGTGTGGGCGTGCGCTCGGTCCTTGTGGCATGGCCTAGTATTCTGGAGTGCTTTCTAGTCAAAGCACTAGACTTGCCAAGCCCCAACGTTCCTCTTTGTTGTTGCACCCGTCTCTTAGGAATCCTATTACACACACATCATCCAATAACTTAGAAATTAGAAAGTATAAATGCCTTGTAATCTCCTGACTCACCTAGCCTCAAGATTTCCAACTGTGCATCTATGGAGTAGGTTATCTGTCATAGTAAGTACAAGTTGATCATGACAAACAATTCTTTACCTGTAAAGAAAAAAAAGTGTTGATAAAACCACTTCTAGTTAATTTTACGAAAATTTGTTCCAATTATGGTATTGCACAAAGTTTTGCATAGATTCTTATCCCATAAATATCCATGTATAAAACCTCTTTTGCCAAACTTTCTCCTCAATAAAGAGGGATGTGTCTATATTGATCTTGACATCCAATCCCAACAATTACAAGGCCCTTCAAAATTCTAGCGATGCTTCTTCAAGTCTAGTCTCCAAGAATACCATATCCCTTTAAGCACTCTTAATCCTGAAGTTTTAACTGCCTCGGCTCCTCCAATAATGTCACATATACCATACTAATTTTTAAACCTACCATATGTGTAACCATATAAATTCTGTGTTGAATAAGAACTCACAATGGTGCATTCTCCCACATTAGTCACACTATCCATTTCGTTGCCAAGAAATCCTCTTGTGTTATGAGATCTGTCAAACCAAGTTCACTATGTACTCTCAGGATGGTACAAATATCATGTACTTCCCTCTTCCATCCTTGTTATCTCCATAGTAAGTGTCAAAGCACCTACTCCAATAATCTATAGCTTAAAAGTTAGAAGTTTTTGTTCAATATCCTATCAACCTTACTGACAAGTTGGACAAGGAAATCAACCAAAGTTCAAACCATAGTTTTAAAAATCGGAATCGGACTCAGAATAGGTCAAGGTTAACTTAGAATCGGAATCAGAATCGGTAATGAATCGTATTAATCTGTCACAGTAATCTAGGACTAAAACACAGTCTCATCAAATATTAATAACAATAAGGCATGAAAATGGTGTAATAGTGCTACAAAATGAGTAGTCGCTCTGTATATTCACACAAAGAATGAGTAATACAATACAATGATCATGCTACAAGAATGAATGACAAAGCAATTTGAATTCCCAAGGAGGTCATTCGAATTGAATGAGTGAGTCAAGCTTAACTTAATGTAAGCCACAGTCAACACTCAAGTTAACCATTTATCAAAACCCTAATTGACTCAATTGAGCCCTAACTTAAGTCGGAGTGTAATAAATGACTGAGTCTAACTGAAAGTAGGTCAGACACATGTCACAGCAAGCCAACCAACAAGTGGTAGTGCATCAATGACTCCAATGAACCCCAATAAGGTTAACTGAAGTGTAACTGAACATTAGAAGTGGTTGGAAGCGCCTCTATTGACTCCAGTTCATTAAATAATCGATTTAATGGAGGGCACCTTCACTGCTCTGTTTAACTGAATGTAACCATCAGTTAGCAATATGGGGCATTAATGACACTCAGATCACCCCTGGAGTGCTCCAGTTAACCTCCCTGAATGTAGGAGAAGGCTAAGTTAGCCTCCTTAACTGAAGGTAGGCGTGGGTGTGCTCATGTTGATGTCATCTAGTACTTCTTTGATGTCAATTAAGTCAATAAAACTTAGGATAGTGGTTTAACTAGGCCAAATTGACCAAAATGAGTTTGTATGGTGGTAAATGTCTCCAACACCCCCCCTTAAGCTATACTCAGGAGGAGTAGAAAACATAAAGTGCATAAGAATGCTAGGGCCCTGGAAACAAAGGCCATAGGTCACCCTGTACAATAAAGTAACTACTTAATATAACCAAGGAAACGGGGAAAACCTCATGGGAAAAATACCCCCCCTCAAACTAAGTAGTAAATCAAGAAATTTTTGGTTCTTCTATGCAGCAGCATCCTGAGACTGTGCATGTGAACCTCTGAATCCAAAATAAATGAGTATGTTTGGAGGAATCTTCCACTTTGGAAGAAGAACAATGCACTCAACTGAATCAGAAATATAAGCAGCTGCACGGTGAAAATTGAACCCATGTAGAGCAGCTGAAATCATCTGAAGAGAGAGAAAAGGTTCTTTAGGATTCGAACCATGTGTGGAACACTCAAGAAACTGATATGTTGTATCCTTCAATAGCATACCATAAGTGGTAAAATCAGCCCCAAATCTTAGGAGCAAGTGTCCAAGCAGATGCAGAATGTCTTCCTCTTTATTAGTTCTGTGAGGAGATGAGCATGTGACCAAAGGTAGAGAAGCCCTGGGACTATGGAGAGAAAATGCTTGAGCTCCATAATCTGATATAGCTTCTGAAATATCTAATGAATCACATAATAAAATATTAGCAACCTCATATGAGGAAACTAACACCAAATCCCCATCAGCGGTTTTGAAGAGAAAGTGCGGTACTTGATTTTTCACACCAGAATTGGTGAGCGCAGCTACAAGCATGACTGAAAGCTATTGGATTTTAAAATATGAACCAAATAATATCAGATCAGAAATTAAATTAGATCTAAATAATTTCACAAAGATCCAAAACTGTGAAATGAAATCAAATCCCCAGCAGCAGTTTCGAAGGAGACTTGCGGTACTTGTTTCTTCACAAAATTAATGAGAACAGCTACAAGTAGTACTGAAAGCTTATGAACCTGAAATATTGAACCAAGAAATATCATATCAGATACAAATAAGATCATATCAGATCCAATAAGGTTCATATCAGATCCAAAAGCATGGTCAACCGAGATGGTGGATGCACAATTGTCTTTTTCTTCAAAATCCTAAATTTTGGTGCATGCAATCCTACAGGATTTTGCTGGAAGATCTAGATCATGGGGAGCGAATGTGTCACTCTTATAATCTGATATTTCTTCCAAAATATCCAATTTTTTACATATTTGCACACTAGCAGCAACATTAGAGGGAGATAAATCAAATTTCTCCACTTTTGGAAGCAATTACTGGAAAATTTTGCACAGAATTCAAAGGAAAATCACTGGAGAGTGTTTGCATGGAAGTGCAGCAGTATTTTTATTCAATATCATAGATTCAAATGTATTCTTCTGTATTATCTATATGAGGATATGAGATATCATAGATCTCATAAACTTCTAGAGCATCAGGAGAAGGAGTCACTACAAGGAGAATTTCTTCAATTTGAATTGACTGTGTAGAAGATTTTGCTTCATCTTCATCTTGAACAACTTCATTAGAGAGAGCAGAGGCCGAGAATTTTGAGTAAAGAACTCTTGTGGTGGTGGATGTGATCTCCAAGGTGCTATTATGATCCTCATTGTGCTTGCCAAAGGTTCTTTCCAATTTTGTCCAAAGATCCTTTGGGTATTCAACAGAACCAATAAGGTAGCGCAAGCTAGGAGAAAGGGCCAGACATATTGCTGCAAAATATCTATCACCGTCATTTATCCAGTCATTCTCATTCTCATAAGACTCTTTTCCAAGTCCAATAGACACCTCATAGAGACCTTGTCTCTTCAGAGATGCAATCATCTTCAACTTCCATTCTGAATAGCTTGTGAATGAGGTGAGAAGAGGGACTGATGAGTCCATTCAAAGTTGTACCTGTTAAAACCTGCAAATCATAACAAAAGGGGCACTGTAAGGTTGGATAGCCTGCACATTTTAGGCTTTCATCACACCCAACATAGTCAATCAAGCAAGCTTGATCAACAATTTCCTTACTTGGGGTATTAAGTGGTAAGCCTTGGCTTCTGGTGCAGTGCTGGAATTTTTGAGCTTTGCTCAATTTTTCATGCAAGATCTGTCAAAAACCTTATTTTTGAGATATCTGAGCTTCATCTTGCCATGAGCTTTGATACCATATTAATCTGTCACAGTAATCTAGGGACTAAAACACAATCTCATCAAAGATTAATAACAATAAGGCATGAAAATGGTGTAATAGTGTTACAAAATGAGTAGTCGCTCTGTATATTCACACAAAGAATGAGTAATACAATACAATGATCATGCTACAAGCATGAATGAAAAAGCAATTTTAATTCCCATGGAGGTCATTCAAATTGAATGAGTGAGTCTAGCTTAACTTAATGTAAGCCATAGTCAACACTCAAGTTTACCATTGATCAAAACCCTAATTGACTCAACTGAGCCCTAACTGAAGTTGGAGTGCAATAAATGACTGAGTCTAACTAAAAGTAGGTCAGACACATGTCACAGCAAGCCAACCAACAAGTGGTAGTGCATCAATGACTCCAATGAACCTCGATGATGTTAACTGAAGTGTAACTGAACATCAAAAGTGGTTGGAGACGCCTCTGTTGACTCCAGTTCATTAAATAATCAATAAATAATCAATTTAATGAAGGAGGGCACCTTCACTGCTCTGTTTAACTGATTGTAACCATCAGTTACATATGGGGAATTAATGACACTCAGATCACCCTCGGAGTGCTCCAGTTAACCTCCCCGAATGTAGGAGAAGGCTAAGTTAGCCTCCTTGACTGAAGGTAGGCATGGGTGTGCTCATGCTGATGTCATTTAGTACTCCTCTGATGTCAATTAAGTCAATAAAACTTAGGATAGTGGTTTAACTAGGCCAAATTGACCAAAATGATTGTGTATGGTGGTAAATGTCTTGAACAAATCGGTCATAAATTGGCCGATTTGAATTTAATGAATCAGTTTGCTACAAAATACATAAAATATTTAAATTTTAAAGAAAAACAACATTTTCAATATTATAATCCATGATTCCAAGGCATTGAAGACAAAATAACCAAATTTTACTCATATATATACCATATAAGAGTCAATATATCAAAATGGAACAAAGTGTACTGTAATCTGGAGTCTGTGACTGTACTCTGTGCAATACATAAATGATAATACATGTAACATATCTAGGATTCTAGAACAAAATGCATAATCCATGAGGCCTAGGCGGCTAGGCCCTATATAGTAAAGGCTATATGGCCTGGAGAGTCCAAAAAACATGTTGCATAATCAACTACATAATACATCATCAATGATCATCATCAAACTCAACAGCAGGGCTAGAACTAGAACTAGAAGAAGAACCAAACGGACTAGCAAAGGCATCATAAACTAGTTGGGTTGGGTTGGGTTGGGTTAGGTTAGGGATTAGCCTTTAGGTTAGGTTAAAAAAAAAAAGTTAAAAGTTAAAACAATAAAAAAAATGACAAATTGCATGAGATGGGTCATAACCGAGCAGTCAGGATCGGAACTCGGCCGGTCAAACCATTTCGATATCGAACTGGCCGGTTCCGAAACTGGTCAAACTGATTTTTAAAACACTGGTTCAAACCATCGATGGTCACTAGCAGGTTATCAACCCAACATATGCTACTAGATCCCATACAAATGTAAGATTTAACTAAATAGGAGAAATAAAGACCATCAAATAACCTCCTTAAATTAGGAGAAAACTTTTATAATCAATCTTTTATGAGACAATTAGCCTTAGGAATGCATCTCTGTTGTAATAGTTTTCAATCTAGAATGACTTCCTCGAATGAGGTTCTACACACCATTTATGCAATCAAAACTTGTTAAAGGAAGGATGACAACGATAAATACTTGAATGCATATCTAAATGCAGCCCCATGAGTAAAAGTCTTCCTAAGAGTTAAGAAATGGAAATCAAAACTTTAAAAACTAAGAAAAGCTCGCCGAACACAAACCACACCAACTCGTCATAATATTTGTATACGAAGAGAAAACCATTTGGCAACATATATACAAATTAAAACCATCAATAGTATGAAATATTAAAAATTAAGAAAAAGGAGAGAAATAGCAAAAGAAGGAAAAATACAGGAATATTTCAAGATAATGTTAGCATTATTTCTACTACCAAAAGCAGGCTAAGAAAAATACTTGATTAAGATATGGAATGCATCTGCAATCCCAAGTATCTATTGGTATTTGAAGGGTGACAAAGATTAAATTGACATGGTGTCCTAAAAAAGGGAGGAATATCCTACTAAGATTAAATTGACACGTTATCTTTATTTGCTTTGCAATCCACATGAAAACCAACAAGCCAAGAGATTTGAGTATAAGCTTTTTATCCCAAGACAAACTTAAGGTATAAATGGAATGTTGGCCTTCTAACTAACTACTTAAGGAGGATTCATTTCATTATTGAGGTCAGTAGGGTCAGAAACAACTAGTGACATTCTCAATGCCAAAGACATGCTAACAAAAATACCTACTCAACATACTTAAGCATTTATTGGTTGCATCATATATTGGTTTAAAATACAGTACAAAGACATTCACATATTACTCTTAAAAGGGCCAATATCGTGCTAACTAGGTTGTTTTGGGCTTTCTTTGTAAACCAACAAACAAATGAAGTGTAGCACAAGTTTTCGAGAGCAAGAGAGACTAGAGATTTAATTGGTTGTTAGCTATTTAGGGAACATACTCACAAGCCAAGCATGAAAATGTTTTGTACTTTTACTTGACCATTCTTGCAAATTCAAGCAAGCAAAACAAATCCTTATCATAAAATAAAAATGACTCCTTGTTCTCATTAGGTAGTGATTGTTTATTAGTGATATTGCCAATTTGCTGATGGCAAGTAACACAGTTATGGACAATGCAAAATTGGTATTGATTAAGTAAGAAAATATCATGAAAAATGAGAGTTTGGATATTAACGAGGTTTTTCTTAGCTTCACTTGTCTATTATTCCATGTAAAAGGCAGCATAAGTTTTTCCAGAGAATAAGAGAATCTAGCTTAATTATAGGCATAGTTTTGTTGTATTTGTAACTTCGGAAGATATTCTGATGTATGTTATCATTGTATGTTGTTGTACCACCATTGAGGATGTGTGTTACCCCTTTATGGGATGTCATCATTGTGTATGATCACTGAGGTAAACCCTCCATTGTAAGTCGGGGCAATAGTCCCCAGGTTAAATAAAGTAAAATGTGTTTATGTGTGTTCTTAGGTAGGTCTGCCCCACGAGTTAAAGTAACCTGGGCGACCTAGTGGTTGAGTTAACTAACTCAATGGAAGAATATAAATAGAGAGGTGCCCTCCTCATTCGACACACACTTCACTTTCTCTCTCATGTGCACTTTAGGAGAGAGAGGAAGAGGTGGGACAAAGAGTTGCTGCAGAAAAATTGTTCTTGGGTTATTCTATCTTGTCATCTTATCTTTGTGACAGAACTATTCTGAGGAAGTTTGCGGGGTTTTCTCTTTTATGGTTTCCCCGATGAAAATATTTGTGTCTTGTGTCTCTTATATATCTTTGATGTATTGTTTTTCTTGTTATTCTTTTAGATAAAGATCCTAAGTAAATTAACATAGAAAAACTAACATGGTATCAGAGCCATCCAGAAAGAAGGCACTGTGGAGACAAAGAAACACGGCATGGCAGCTACTAGAAATTAGGGTTTCATGCTTGAAAACCCTAGAAGAATGAATTTAGTCATCTTAGCACTTTCATTATAATGCAATATTGGAGGAGGCTCAAAAGAAAAAAATTCTACCTTGTGTAAAATTTTCGGCCTCGAATTCGCTATACTTTACGAGATATGATTCCTCCAAATCAAGGTTCTAGCCTCCTCCAGAATACAGTCATAAACATGTGACCTAGGGAGAATTGTTATATCTCGGGCTAGGAAATTCCAAATTAAATTTCGCAAGATGTTTCACGTAGTGCACGGAATGAAGTTTGTGTGGTCCTATTTTCTGACCCAGAATGTAAATCAACGACATGTAGTAGTCTGTACAAGTTCTCTATGTTGAACAATCCCCAAAGCAGTCACCTTGGGAAAATCAACGTAAGTCCTAATTAGAGAATCCATTTGTGCTATAACCTATGGGGTTGGAAATAATACATATCAAGCTATCTCGGTGTGGAGTTTCAGATAGTAAGGAGCCGAAAATTCGGAAATACAACAGTAGCAATATCAGAGAATTATGTAGAATAAATTGAAAAATTAGGGTTTCCTATTATGGGAGCTTCCCACCACTATTTTCATAAAAGGAGTGCATTGGAGAGATCTCCTTGAAGAGGCCCATTTTTCTATCCAATCAGAAGTTTGAAATTCCAAGTTTGAAAAATTAGGGTTTTTCTAATAAACCCTCTATCAGCCAGCACTGGAACTAGGTCGGACACCTCAAATCGGTAAGATCTAAATCTTTGTTATTTACATTTTAGTTTCTAATTTCAAAATGAATAATCACACCCAACTTGATGACAATATTGGTGAAGCTGACAAATTTCGAGTATAGAAGTATAGGACCTCCATGATCCTTGAAGAAAATGACTTGGATCAGTATTTCAATAAGGAAGTTCTAAGAGCCAGACGGAGATGAGGCTAAGGCTAGAGCCAAGATAATCATTGTAGATTCTATTAAAGATCATCTCATCCCTCATGTGTCATCCTTGAAGACACCAAAAGGAAGTGTTCGATGCTATGACAAAGCAATCGAAGAAGAAGAAGATATTGTTATAACCACCTTGAATGGCCTCCCAAGATCATGGGATTCATTCATTTGAGAAATGTGTGCCAGAAGGAAGTTGATTACCTTCAACATACTTTGGGAAGAGTGCACACAAGAAGAAGCTCGACTCATAATAAGAGAGGAGAAGATGGGAGCAACCAAATATCAAGCTCTCACGATTCAAAGAAGATTGCTCAAGCGATGAGGAATATGAAGGACTCAACTCATGAAGAACCTCTTATCCATCTTAGCATTTGGATAAGAAATGATGTAGTTGAAGCTGAAGGCTCAAGGATTCTACCCACCAAACAAATAAAGATAATTATTCAATTGTCATTTCATGATATTGTTTGGTTGTGCACTTGTTTATATTCAATTGATGTATTATGCATGTTTGAGTGTTTGCATTATTACTATTGAATTGTAGATGATGTGTATGAAGTTAATGATGTTGTACAGCATTCCATTTATCTAGATTAAAACCTCTTTGCCGACGTATTAGGAGTAGTTCACAATCTTAATAACATTGGGGTAGAAGGCATCTAGAAGTTACTGTATGTGTACGAGATATGGATGAATGTTGTAACATTAGCTAAGATAGTTGCATGACTATGTGACATATATTTGTCACTATTAATATGTTTCAGCAATTATAAGATGTTTCTAATCATGTAGCTGAACTTGACTTGTAGATCATTCTGAAGAACAAGTAACGCCAGTTCAGAATAGGAACCTGAAGCTTCCCAAGTCAAAGACACCGTAGCGAAAGAAAGAGCTTCAAAAGAATATAAAGAGAACGGTAGATCCACCTCGAGAGATGAAGACCACCTTGGGCACGAGAAATCATCCAAGATGAAGAATAGTATGACGAGACTTCCAAAGAAAGAAAGAGGCCTTGGTCACACTCTAGTTATGTGACACTATTGAGTGACATCATTGATGCAAAGCCTTCCAGCTATGAAGAAGTATCCAAAAATAAAGGGAAGGAGACGATGATCAAGAGCACCAATTGATCAAGAGGAATGATGTCTAGGATGCGGTGTTGAGACCTAAAGGGAAGTTCGTAGTGTTTTCCAAATGGATCTACAAGATCTAGCATGCAGTAGATGACAACATAGTGGGATACAAGGAAAGATTCATAGCATGAGGCTTCTCACAGAAAGAAGGCATAGAATACAAGGAGACATTTTCACCAATAGGTAGGTATGCAATGGGAGATAGACCAACTGACATCAAGACAACATTCTTGAATGGTGTAGTCGAGGAGGAAGTGTACGTAGAGCAGCCACTGGGAGTTGAGACACTTGACAAGAAGAATCATGTGTGCAAATTAAAGAAGGTCTTGTACGAGCTGAGAAGGCACCCATGGGATAGCACATACAGTTACATGAGGAGCTTGAATATCACCTAGAGTGATGAAGATCTTAACCTTTTCTACAAGGTTGAAGATGAAAGCCTATAGAGGATGAAAAACTCATAGATGGGAGCGAGAAGAACTTTTCAACAAAGATCAAGATAGAGGATCTTGGTATCCAGTGACACTAGATGGATGCATAGAATATCAGTAGCAAATGAAGCTACTTGTCACTCCAATACATAATGTTTCAATACATAGAGTACGAAAGGTAGAGGGAGAATGACGCTCCACTTCAGAGGGAGTGACTGCAGAATATCCTCAAGTTTGACAAGGTACACCAGGATGGACAACTTACTGATGGCCCTAGGATTTACTGAGTAAAGTGGATCCCAAACTTTGCTTCAAGGTTGAAGGTGGAATACCAGTGATGCTTTTTCTATATGTCGATGACTCGTTACTGACAGGCGAAGAGGAAATCATTAAAGATGCAAGAAGGAGACTTGCTACATAGTTCGAGATGAAAGACCTAGGGATGATACACTACTTCTTAGGTGCGAAGGTGTGGCAGAATGCGGATGGGATTTTCCTTTGTCAAGGAAAGTATGCAGTGGAGATTATGAAGAAATTCATAATAATGGACCACAAGGAGATAGCCACACCTATGGCATCGAATTTGAAGCTACTATGTGATGCTTCATTAGAGAAGATTGATACCATGATGTATCATTAGATTATTGGTGTTGTTGCCCAAAACTAGCACGTGTGTGTTGAAGCCCAAAAGGTGAGCACACTGGCTTGACGACAACTGTCGAGAGAGAATCCAATGTTACCACACTCCTCTCTCCTCGCTTCAGGTTGGCTCTTCTCCAACTCTAGGGGGGCTTCCCTAAGGTAGGATCGCTAAGGCAGGTGCAATGAAGGGAAAGGTGAGCTGAAGAGGATGCCTTAGAGAAACATTTGTAACAAGAAAAGGAATTTGGATTAAATGATGGGAAGGAAGGGAGGATTAGTCCTTGAGGGAAGACCAATGTCTATATTAGCAAGGAGAATGGAGTCAAAATAGGACTCAGGGAGGTCTTGCGCTTCACAGAAGTGAGATTAAACTAGTACATTCCATAATCAGTGACAAGGAGAATGTAAGTATAACTGACTATTGTCCATTACTCCTAAGATCTTCAAAGAGATAACGTCGACAAACAAGTTGACAATTGCAAATGTTTCCCCAATGGGCTAGATTATAGCCTTCTATGCTAGGTTTAGTCTACAGCTTCTTATCAAACCCGCAACCATGAAAGAGATGCCCAATATGTCCAAAAAACCAACATGATTTTTCTTATTCAACTCAACGGAGAAAAATCCTCCCAACTTTTTCCATCTTTACAAATGAAAGAGCTATGGTCTTTATATGCCAAAAAAGGCTCTCTCCTCTAAAATAAAGTAAAGACCAAAAATAATTAAATAATGAATATAAGATCCACTTTTTCTCCCTAATTGAATGACCAAACATTATTTAATGATGTAACTACTACTTTTGATTTAGACTATAATCAAAATACATTTAAGAACTAGCTGACCCCCGACTCTGCTGCTAGAAAAAAAGGCCACTTGAACTATTTCCTATGACAGATCGTTCCTTTAACTGACCGTTGAGTTCCCATGAACATGTAGACACCCATAGCTATGGCATATCAGTTGCCCAATAAAAAAAAGGACACGTGAATCAGGAGGTGGGTATGCTAGTCGCTCCAATATTGAGTTTTGTTGAAATCGGCCGCCAACAATTCATATGGTGAATTTCCACCTACCAACAAACTCTGTCAGTAACCCATGAGACATTCCACATAGCCATGGAGGTGAAAATGCGGAAATACACCAGTCACTAAATGAATCCTCCGTATAGCAAAATATATTCATATGATCATTTTTTGACTACAGTAAAAACAATACTTGTCGAATTCATGGCTTATGAACACGATGCCATGACCGATCAATGACTCGCTCCAAAAGCCGATTTAGAAAATGGTGCTCACGCCAGCTGCCACGAAATAATAATAAAAAAATGGCTTCCTTTGAAACTCCACATGAAGATACCTCGAGATTTGTAAACAACAGAGGCGGGGAGCTTCATTGGATGCCACATCACCAGATACACCCAAGAACTTAAGTTTGTGAGATGGGAAACTACGCTGACAGCTCCATGTAGTCCACGGGTATCCATCTGACTATAAATCTTTGACTGGTTAGATGACAGGGATGGTAGGTGGACGGATTTTCACAAGTCGTGGCTCTCACTTGGATTTTTTTTAACTCAGAAGTTGGTTACCACAAGAAAATGCTTGATACTGCTCCCCGACTCTGCTGTTATGATTTGAGTGATGCCTGGGCAAAAAAAAGAGCAACGATTTACAATAATACTGAATTTATTCATTGCAGCTGTTTGATTTCTTAGCTTATGGGCAGCAAAAATTTCCTCCAATTGATTGGATTTCTCCGTAAGCTCCTCATTCAGTTCTTGATTTCCTTCGGAACTGCTTGACTTTGGGCATCAGTTCTTCAAAGCATATGTTATTGCCAGGTTTGACTTATTTGATAGTTGTTGAAGGATTCTGAATAATCTGAAGCAGTACTCTAGGCACGTTGATGTCCTCTTACCTTGGGAGGTGATGAGACATGTGAACCCATGTCTTTCCTTTCCTTTCCTCTACCATGATTCGGCTGTTAACTGGTGGTCTAAATTCACTCTAAGGAGTTGACACTTCAATTTTTCCCTGATCCCTCTCTGTGGATGATCCCTGCACATTGTTTTCTTACACAGTGACATATACTTCTGAACTATTCCTAGTACATGAGGAGGTGACCTCTTTTTACTATTTTCATTCTTAGCTTGTCCAGAGGGAGGAAACTCTACATTCATGTCACTAGTTTTCCTTATTCAAAGGATTAACTCTATAAGACTGGTCATCCACATGGCTGCTATTGTTTTACTCACTACAGATACACTTCTCCCTGTGTGAATTCCTTTTGCTAGAGAAGAGGATGTTCTGCCACATGAAACTGAATGTAGTCTGCTTGTGCCATCTTGAGATTGTTTGAGGTTATCTGAACCCATCTTTAAAGAGTCCATACTTTCCTTAGTAGTTAGTTTGTTCAATTGGTGAAAACATGACCCGCAGCTAGATACCTTATGCTCTTCCTCACCGCAACTTTCTGTAAAGAATGATTTTCTATGAACAAGCGCAGATGTATTTTTGAGAGGTAACAATTGGCTCATTGATGTACTTAACAAACATGAGACCAGACATATGTTTTTTTGTGAACACTTTGAGACAGTTCCTAACGGATCCAAGACAAGTTCACCTAGTTGCTACAAAGCATATATTGAGGTACCTAAAGGGTATAGTTGATTATGGGCTCAGATATGACGCGAATCAAAAGGTTAACGTATAGGGTTATGTTGATTTGGACTGGGCTGGCAGTGTTGTAGATAGGAAGAGCACCTCGGGGTGTTGCTTCAGTATGGGATCAGGTATGATCTCTTGGTTTAGTAGGAAGCAGTCCTACATGGCACTGAGTGCAGCCGAAACAGAGTATGTCGCAGCTTGTTCGGCCAATTGTGAGGCAATATGGCTTAGGAAGCTACTATCTGATTTCTTTGATCTCCAGTTAGAGGTGAGTTGTATCTTCTATGACAACCAGAGTTGTGTAAAGTTGTGCGAGAACCCATTGTTTCATGGCAAGTCGAAGCACATTGAGGTCAAGTACCACTATATCAAGGATATGGTGTAGAGAGGTGCAGTGAAGCTCTAGTATGTTGCGACAAATGAGCAGATAGCCGATGTGTTGACCAAGCCATTAGCCAGAGTGAAGTCTGAATACTTCAAAGAGAAGCTTAGTGTACTTTAAATCGAGGTTCCCTCTAAGGGGAGGCGATCACTCAAGAAGACGTAAATGCACGAGAGCCTTTCTCACGTGGTGGTAGGTGTTTCCTCCCATGGTGCAGATGTAAGGGCTGTGGTTGTTCCAGTATGGTTGAGATATGTGCATCTGGGTTGTGCTTTGTGTGATGATGAGATGATCTGAAGATGACGAGATGGTAGTAGGGGATTCAGGTTTTGCAGAGGCATATAATTAGTCCTGGGATTCTCCTTCAGGTTTTGCAAAGGCATATAATCAGTCCTGAGATTCTCCTTCAGGTTTTGCAAAGGCATATAATCAGTCCTAGGAGATCCTTCAGGTTTTGCAGAGGCATATAATTAGTCTTGAGATGCTCCTTCAGGTTTTGCAGAGGTATATAATCAGTCCTGGGAGATCCTTCAGGTTTTGCAGAGGCATATAATCAGTCCTAGGATGCTCCTTTAGGTTTTGCAAAGGCATATAATTAGTCCTGGGAGATCCTTCAGGTTTTGCAAAGGCATATAATCAGTCTTGGGATGCTCCTTCAAGTTTTGTAGAGGCATATAATCAGTCTTGGAAGATCCTTCAGGTTTTGCAGAGGCATATAATCACTCCTGGGATGCTCCTTCAGGTTTTGTAGAGGCATATAATCAATCTTGGGAGATCCTTTAGGTTTTGCAGAGGCATATAATCAGTCCTGGGATGCTCCTTCAGGTTTTGCAGAGGCATACGATCAGTCCTGGGAGATCCTTTAGGTTTTGCAGAGGCATATAATCAGTCCTGGGAAGCTCCTTCAGGTTTTGCAGAGGCAATGTAATAGTTCTTGAGATATACCTACTTTATGACTTAAAGACCTAGATGAGGTCTAGGCCTACATCCAGCATGAAAAAGGGTTGGCTCTATAGAAACTTCCTATGACGGATAAATGCGACAGATTGGGTAAGATGAGAACAATGGAAATAGCGACGATGATGACTCAGTGACGATGACCATATGTGTTGATGACTGTGGCGAGAGAATACCCTCCTAGTTAAGAGGGAGTGTTGTTGTATTTGTATCATCATAAGATATTCTAATGTATATTATCATTGTATGTTGTTGTACCCCATTGGGGATGTGTGTTACCCCTTTATGGGATGTCATCATTGTGTATGGTCACTGAGATAAACCCTCCATTGTAAGTCGAGGAAATAGTCCCCAGGTTAAATAAAGTAAAATGTATTTATGTGTATTCTTAGGTAGGTCGACCCCTCAAGTAACATGGGCGACCTAGTGGTTGAGTTAACTAACTCAACAAAAGAATATAAATAGAGATGGGCCCTCCTCATTCGACACACACTTCACCTGCTCTCTCATGTGCGCTTTAGGAGAGAGAGGAAGAGGAGGGACAAAGAGCTGCTGCAGAAATATTGTTCTTGGGTTATTCTATCTTGTCATCTTAACTTTGTGACAGAACTATTTTGAGGAAGTTTGCAGGGTTTTCTCCTTTATGGTTTCCACAATGAAAATATCTGTGTCTTGTGTCTCTTATATATCTTTGATGTATTGGTGTTCTTGTTATTCTTTTAGATAAAGATCCTAAGTAAATTAACCTAGAAAAACTAACACATAGCCCTCTAATAAACTAACTCCCAAAAGCGTACAAATGCCTTTTACTCGTCCTTGATCCTTTATGTAATTTTCAAAGCAAGCAAAAGGAGGGAGACAAAAGAATTACCATTAATTTCTTATAGTAATTATCAATCCAAGACCAAAGCTGGGCCGCCCCACAGGGTAGGCCAGTTGGCCACCACACGTTCTGCTAAGTTGTGCGGGCCACGGTGCAGGTCGCTAGTTCGAACCGAGGCAGATGCGTGGGCAGGTCATGGGGGGGTTCGTTGGACCCACCTAGGGGTTATAGTGGTAGCCGTCAGGATTCGACCCCATGTCATGCGAGTACGATTCCGGTGTCGTTGTCAATTCCTCTAGTACACAAAAAAAAATATCAATCCAAGACCCTATATAGTGAGGGAATTGCATATATGAAGCAAATGATCTTTCAAGAGTGATCTAAAAAGAGCCCTTTAATGGAAATACTCATCAATTTAACCCCGAATTGTATTTTTGTGTGGCATTATAAATGACATTAACACTCATAATGAGTTGACTCTTGTCAGGGTGAACTTCTCGTAGAAATTGTAAAGTATAAGTTATCACTCACCTGTAAATAATTTCTTAAATTTGTTTGTGTCTCAAAAGAAAGTAGATCATGGATAAGAGTATAAACTTGCACTGCAAGTACAAGTGCGGGTGCAGCCATACCAGTAGCCGGCCCAAACATGACAACTAAACGCAATGGTGATGAGTCATCTAATGACTTGTAATTCTCAAAATTTGTAGAAAGCAGACGTTCCAACTGATCTTCACTCTCACTCAACATCCGTTTCTGCAATGAAACAATGAAATTAAGCTTATTACATGGTAAGCATTCATCAATTAACAAAGAAGTTAGCAGACGAGAAAATGGTAGAACGACTAAATCTCAAGTAATTGGTGCTTCTTGAATCATCTCTTTAGTAATAATAGCAATGAATTTTCTCTCATAATCATATTAACGAAACAAAAAAATTGGAATCTACTTCATTTTCAACAATTAGATTTTTGGCTTTCTTTTGTTCATAGATAAAATAAATCAATGATCGTCATTGCTCTGATATCTTCCAGCAAACATCTAGAGACAGATAACCTACAAAATAATTATACATCAAATACATGCATTAAGATAAAGTCCAATACACACGAAACTTATTATTACCCAAAATGAATTAATGTGCATTTGACTTAAGGACAACTCCAACCAAAATGAAGATTGATAGTGAGTATGGCATGTAACCCCAGTGACTTTCTCTATCTTAATAGAAATCCTCTTTTTGCCTTTGTTTTGTTTCTAGCTTAAGGAAAAGATTCGTAAAATTTTGTTTAGATAAGTCAGCAGTTTTAGTAGCATTTTCAAATCATGGCTAGGTAGGGCCACCAAGATTAATCCACGAGACTTAGGCATTGCTAAAAATATTTAGCTATCATTTCATAAGTACAAATGCTAGAACAAACAAATAAAACAAAGAATTCGAATATCACTCAAAATGAAGATGGATAGTGTGGACGACATGTTATCACATCGACTTTCTCTAACTTATTAGAAGTATTTTTTTGCTTTGATTTGTTTCTAGCTTAAAGAAGAGTTTAGTGAAATTTTCTTTTGTTTAGTTAAGTCAGCGGTTCTAGTAGCATTTTAAAATCTTGGCTCAGTAGGGCACTAAGATTAATCTAGGAGACTGAACCATTGCCAAAATTTTGTACCTATCATTTCACAGGTGCAATGTACTAGAAGAAACAGATAAAATAAAGACTCCATGCAAGGTCTGTTGATTTTTGTACCTAGAAAAGTGTTCCTCTAGTGATTTTTTCCTTAGTCACTTAAAGGGGAAAATAACATGACCCTTGCAATTAATGACTTGGGATGAGTTTTAATTTTCACTTTAGTTATTAAAGTGACCTTTTGGAAAAATTTAATTTTAAGTTGAGTGAAATCAATTTTGGAGAGAAATAAAGTGCACATGTTTTTCATCCATTGATCTAAGCGAATTTGAACCCTTGGATTAGATGACCATTCAGTGTCCTCATTAAACACCAAAAAGGCAAGGGAAGGCAAGAGAGACTCATTCTTTCTTTTCCAAGAGATTTGGAGAGTAGCGAAAGAGGAAAAATCACAAACTGAGAGAGAGCAGTAGTGGGCATGATTCCCAATGGCCGTACAACACTTTTAAATGAATTTCCGTACAACACGAATCCCAAGGAGTTTTCTAGGCACAAAAATCGAGTTCCGTACAACAACATTTATTGTTGTTCCGTACAACACTGACATGAATTTTGAGATTGTTCTAGGCATGAATTTCAAGGCAGACAGTACAATTTTCTGGGCACAAATTTTGAGGCAGTCCATATAGTAGTGAGCACAGAAATCGAGGTTCATACAGGTTGTACAAAACAATAGTGGGCATGAAATCGATAAAATTCATACAGTTAGTTTTGACACAGTTTTCGAGGCACCTTGTTGGCAGAAATTTCAGAATTCAGTGAATTTGCTAAGCACTGTGGTGAAGATAAGTTTATCCTATTTTGTCTTATACTTTAATTTTATAAAAGGAAATAAAATTCTCTCTCTCAAGAACAGGTTTTCCCCGAGGTTGGAGTTTCTCCTCGGTCAATTTGACCAAAAATAAGTGTGCCTGATTTTATTCGTGATTGTGTTTTATTTCTGCTCATTAAAGTAGTAATATTCTTCATGTGTTTTGGTCAAAATTGTTTATAAGAAAATGACTTAAATTTGCAGCTGAAAGTAAAATTGGGTTGGGAGTTAAACAATGAGAAAAATGGTGGCTTGAAACCAGGTTGGGGAATGTGATTAAAAAAATTACATGGTATCAAAGCTTTGTTAGAGAAGGAGCAGAATTAATATAGTGATAATTTCAAACTTTCAGTGAATTCTTTTGTCAATGGGAAGCACCTTGTTCAAACTTGAATTTGTAGTGAAATGGGAATAGGAATTAGGTTGGAGGATAGGTTAGATGGGGCTAGGAATTTTGTCCCATGGAAAGCTAGATTTTTGCTTATATTCGACAAAAATGAACTTTGGGATGAAGTGGTTCATAGTACACAAGCAAACCCCGTCACAGTTCCCACTTTCACCAATCCACAAGCACTTGAATCCTTCAACAAGAAGGACATAAAAGCTAGAAGGATTATTCTAGACGCAGTTAAAGATCATGTTATACCACACATCTCTAGCAAAACCCGTTCATATTAGATGTGGTATGCTTTGACCAACTTGTTTCAAAGCTCAAATGAGAACAAAAAAATGGTGTTGAGGGAAAAATTGAAGAGTATCAAGATGGCAAGGCTAAGGGAGTGATTTCCTACCTTACTAGGATATCTTAGGTGAGAGATGAGCTTGCAGCAGTGGGGGAGGTTGTTTCTAGCACTAAGCTAGTGGTGTCAGCTGTGAATGGTGTTGCAAAGCCTTGGGTTGTTTTTGTGGAGGCTATAGTATCCAGGGAGAACTTACCTTCTTAGGACAGTCTTTTAGATGAATTTGTTCAAGAGGAGACCCAAAAGGTCTTATGCAGGGGAGCTCTTCTACTAGTAGAGAGGATGAGGAGAATGTGGCTTTAACTGCCAAGGGAAAGAAGAAGTTCAAGAAGGGCCCCAAGAAGGTTGGGGCTAAGTAGCAGGGTGGATAGAAGGAATTGAGCACTGTAAATTGATTTTGTTGTAGGGTTTTTCCAGACAATCCGCAGTAGACATTTTTAGGTCGACGTTTCGATTCCGAATCTGGAATCATCATCAGGACAAGTGATGATTCCAGATTCGGAATCGAAACGTCGACCTAAAAATGTCTACTGTGGATTGTCCGGAAAAACCCTACAACAACTTATCTTACCATAGAAATCTACAAACTGAAATTGATTTTCTTGTCAGAAAAAGAAGATGAAGAAGCAACATACAACAACTTCACGGGAGGTTGATGAGTTTATAGCTAGATTCGAGAGAATTTTTTCTCTCTGTGATGGGCATGTTGAGAGAGAGAGAGCATCCATCATCACTAGTACAGACATTGAGATTGAGAGGGGGAATTCTTTGTTGACTGGACATTCTTTCAGTGCATCCACCACTAACACGTGGTATATTGACAGTGGAGCTTTGAGCCACATGACAGGTGCTCGAGATATGTTCTCTGATCTTTCACAGGAAGGAATAGATGTGGAGGTATTGTTGGGGCATGACACAATTGTCAGAGTTGTTGGGCGTGGGACCATTACATTTCAGAGAGAGTCCGTGAGTCCCATGACTTTGAGGGACATGTTTTTTGTACCTGGTTTGAAAAAGAATTTGATATCAGTTTCCATGATTGAGGATAGGGGGCTTGGGGTGTCTTTCCTGGATGGACATATGCATGTATTCCCCAAGACTGTAGGATGATTTGCCTCTTACACCATTGGAGTAAGATGTGGGAAGTTGTACAAACTCTTATTTTAGACCCAGCATGCTTTGACACATAGAAGCAATAGTGAGATTTGTGATCTATGGCATAAGAGAATGTCTCATCTGCATCATCCAAGTTTGAGGATGTTGAGGGACATGATTACAGGATTTCCTAAGTTCAACACTAAGCACAGTGATGTATGCAAAGGGTGTGCTTTGGAAAAGCACACCAAGACTATGTTTCCGAGCAGTGATAGCAAGTCAGCAGGAGTGCTTGATTTGATACATTCTGATTTATGTGGTCCCATGTCATTTGTTTCTCTGAGAGGGATGATTCAGTTTCTTCTTATTTCTTGAAGATTTCTCAAATCAAAGATCAGCTGGCAATTGTTGACATCTATGGGTGGAATTCCTCTAGAATGGAATTTATTTGTCAAAGGGACATGTGCTCGAGGTCAGTTATCCAGTTTTGATTAGTTTTGGTCAAAATGTATCCAAAAGGAAACAAGGGATCTTGCCTCTACCTCAAAGGAAAAAGAAGAAGAACTAGTTCTTGTACCTAGAATTTGAAACAGGAGAGGAAAGTGGAACATGGGAAAGAAAGGCATCAAGTCAGTCCAAAATCCAAAGATCAAGAAGGATAAATGACGAACTAGAAAGAACTGTTCTTGAGTAGGGCCCTACCCAAAATGATGAACTAGACCAAGGAAGTCACTAGAAAATAGCTCAAAGGTGGAATTGACGTATAAGATAGAAGAGAAGGGGATCATTGATGAGAAAATGATTTTTTTATATGACCAAGAAAACTTATGAGAGATAAAGGGAGAAAGAAAAACAAAACAAATTTAATTTGGTAGTTCAAATTGTTTTTCAGTGGATTAATTGACCTACGGATCTAAATTTATTAGTGTAACTCAATTAACTCCTAGTCGCATGTAGAATTAGCCACAAATTGAGAAGAGAAAGGCAAGCTTACAATGGCTAAGTTATAGAGTTCTCTTTTGTTTCTTGATTAACCTAAACCCTTGAGATGAAGAGGCATGGAAAGGGAATAAAATCACATGGAAAATATTTGTCATAGGTGTTGGACCTAGATGATTGAAGATGAGAGCAGCAAAAAGTATCCAGTAGAGTTTTTCTTCACTTGAAAGAGCATAGACAAGTTACTAGTCCTTAAAAAAGGGATTCGGTCATGATCCATGGTGTTATGTAATAATAACATCTAAGTCTATCATACATATGATCAAACATTGAAATACATGACAAGTGGAAATGCGTACCTGTACTTATCCAAACATGGAAGTTGATGATGTTGAAGCCCATTGATCCATTTGAATGATCGTAACATCAATGCCAAAATAGTCCATTAATCTGCAACACAAATGCTAGTTGTTTTTCTCAAGCACAAGTGGGATCGGAACAAATCATAGAAAAACGGCGCAAGTAAGCAAATGCAAGGATGGAAATAGGAAAGAGCACAAGAAGACCCTACCGAATAGCTTATAGATGACAGACGTGAAAGGTTGCAATCCTAGTGTAAATTTGGTGATGGAGAGGGGAGAGGATGGAGTCATTGATGTATTGACCATATAGTTGTAGTCTACAGGATTTGACACAATGAGAAATGTATTAAGGAAAGAAGTACGGATCTAATGACTAGTTCGATCTTGAAAAAAGTCATCTTGAGAACGACCCTACCAAAGATAATGACCTAGATCGAAGAAGTCACTAACGATGAGCTAAAAAGGTGGACTTTGACATATAAGAGTGAAGAGAAGGGGATAATTGATAAGAAAATGTTTTTTTTATGAAAGCAAGAAAATGTATGAGAGAGAAAGGGAAGAAGAAAAACAGATGGAATGGAATTTTGTAGGTCAAATTGTTTTTCAGTGGATTAACTGACCTAGGGATCTAGAGTTATTAGGGTAACTCAATTAAGTCCTAGTCACAACTAGAATTAAACACAAATTGAGAAGAGAAAGGAAAGCTACCAATAGCTAAATTATAGAGTTCTCTTGCGTGTCTTGATTAACCTAAACTTTGGATATGAAGAGAGGTGGACAGGGAAGCAAATCACATGGAAAAGTTTTTCTTTGCTTAAACAAGCATACACAAGTTACTAGACCTTGAAAAGAGGACTTGATCATGATCCATGATGCAATGTAATAATATCTGCTAACTCTACCATTCATTTGATCAAACATTGAAATACATTGAAGAAAATAAATGACATTAACATGAATATTTCATTCACGCATTCTGTCAAACACTTGAATATATAGGGTTTTTTATTAAAAATTTACTCATAAACTTGAAATAAAAACCACCACTCCAAGATCTCAAGGACTAAAGTATCAATCATAAACATGAGACACTGATGTTTTAGTCAATAGACCGAGAAAAAACCAAACTCCATGGAAAACCCTAGAAAGAAGAAAATTTTATTAAGAATACTAAAAAAATTTCCATCTACACATGAAATAATTCCTTCAACCATCAGTAACAGAATTAACCCAAACTGGAACAACAACAAAATACCTCGATTTTTGGGCCACTAACAGTTGTACGGCCTCCACACATGATGTTGTACAGTTGTACTTTCTATTGTACTTTCATGCCTTGAAAATCATACCACATGCACCATAAATTATTGATGTTGTACGACATGTCAGTCTGAAATAAATCCAACAAAAATACCTCAGGAAATGTGCCCACACGTGTGTTGTACGGTCACTGTTAGATAGTTGTGTGGTTTTGTATTCCTTGGGAATCGTGCCAGTTCTCTAAGGCATTATTCTCTCTCTTCAATCTTCTTCTTCCTCTCTCTTCATTAATGGTGTGTTGAATGTGTCCTCTCTCTTTCTATTTTATACTTTAAAACTATAACCACCTATATTAACCACCTAATCTAGGGTTGAGTAACTTTTACAAAATCTAGGGCCATCATTTAATGCACTCATTTATTTAATAATGAATTCACTTTAATTATTAACTAAATTTTTAAGTGAGACGCATTCTATAAAGTATGAAACATTACTTTATTTATATAGCATTCACTTATTACATAAATGTACAAGGGACAAAGTCTAAGTCCTCATCATCACACCACACCAAAAATATGAGTGAGGACATTTACAATTAACTTTCAACATACATGACAAGCGAAAGTGAGTACCTGTGGAATCCCATCGATCCATGTGAAGGATCGTAATTTCAATGCCAAACCAATCCATCAATCTGCAACAAAAATGTTAGTTGTTTTTCTCAAGCACATGTGGGGTCGGGACAACTGCTAAAAAAATGGAGTAAGTAACCAAATGCAAGGATGGGGAAAGTAAAGAGGACATGCTACTGAATAGCTTATAAATGATTGAGGTGAAAGGTGGAAACCCTAATGTAAATCTAGTGACAAATAGAGGGAAGAGGATGGAGTCATTGATGTATTGAACCTATAGTTGCAGCCTACATCATCCAAAAACAATGAGAAATTTATTAAAGGGTAGAAAATAGGTATGGATGCAATGACTAGTTCAATCCTAAAAGAATCCATCTCAAGTCGGGCCCTACCCAAGACAATGACCTAGACCAAAGCACTTAGTAGTGATGAGCTCAACATGGAGCTGACCTATAAGAGTGAAGAGAAATTGATTTTTTTATACGACCATGAAAACTTGTGAGAGAGTAAGGGAGGAAGAAAAACTAATGGTAAGTAATTTTGTAGGTCAAATTGTTTTTCAGTGTAATAACTGACCTGTGGATCTAGATTTGTTAGGGTAACTCAATAAACTCTTAGTCGCAAGCAGAATTAGACAAAATTGAGCAGAGAAAGGCAAGCTAACAATGGCTAAGTTATAGAGTTCTAATTTGTTTCTTGATTAACCTAAACTTTAGAGGTTAAGAGAGGTATACATGGAAGGAAATCATATGGAAAAAAAATTTGTAGGTGTTGATCCTGGATGATTGAAGATCAGAAAAGCCGAAAGTATCCTATAGATTTTTTGTCACTCAAATAAGGATAGACTGTTGGATCTTGTGCAACTTCGAAAGTTACTCTTATTGCAATGTTTTGTACTTCTTATGGGACATTATATTGATGTAATAGATCATGTAAACCATTGAAAATATTAATGTAAACCTTGGGGAAGAATCACATAAGTAAAATAATTAAATAAACCTTATTTTATATTTCCCGAAGATAGTCGGTCGAGTGGGTCAAACTTCCTGAAAACAGTGGGCAAAACTACCACAGCTAAGTCATCCCAGTTAAGACCATATAGGTTAGCCCAATATGGGAAAAATTCAAATTTTATGTGCATAAATAGAGAGTTTGAACCTCTCATTTGGCAATTTAGTCAAGGAAAGTTCGCACTAGTCAAGGAAGGCTCACTCCTGCAGCTAGGAGTGATTTTTTGAGGTCTTCATCTTGGATAAGTTTCTCTCTTGTTTTCTTGGGGTTTGTGCTATGACTATCTGGATGTACATCATTCTATATTGGAAGGTCTGAGCTTAGGGGAGACAATAGTGTTATATTGTCTACGGTTGGGAGGTGATAGATCATCACCATGGTAAAATGAGCTCCACAGTCAGCTAGTTTCCGTGCTTTGTCTTTCTTCTAGTAATCATGGTTTTGTAGGTATCAATTTCTAACATGGTATCATAGCAGTTCTAGAAGAAGCCATTGCCGGAGGCTAGGGCTTGACATTTTGAGGCCTTCCCTTATCAATTCAGGAGAAAAGGGGACTTGGAAACTTCTCTCTAAGGAAGGCACATCATTTGGTGAAGGAAGAATAAAATTTCAAGAAGTTTTAGTTTCGATATAATCCTTTTGATGCAATTACGACGAAAAATACAGTTTCAAGTTCTGCGTTTATCAGTCCACATATTTGGCTCGGCCTCACCATCCCTCAACTTGCCTTGATAGGGTGCATCTATTTGTGAGGTTAGTTTCACAAAATTCCAAATTTCATATTTGACCTAGCTCCTACTAGGGTTTTTGGTTCAAATCTACAGGCAAGATAATTGGAATGAAGGTTGAAGATCGTCTTGATGGGTATACCAACTTCATCTATTGGAAGTCTAGAATTGTGCTCATCTTTGAAGAAAATGATCTCTTGAAGTTCGTCAAGGAGAAATTTCCAGAACCAAAAGCTGAAGAAGACAATTCTTAGCCGAGGAAGAATGATGCCAGAGATAGGAGAATATTGGTGGACTCAATCAAGGATTATTTGGTTCTTCAAATCTCGCCAAACAAGACATCTAGGAAGATACTATCAAGAAAATGTATGAGAGAGAGAGGGAAGAAGAAAAATAGATGGAATAGAATTTTCCAGGTCAGATTGTTTTTCAGTGGATTAACTGACCAAGGGATCTAGATTTATTAGGGTAACCCAATTAACTCCTAGTCACAAGTACAATTAGACACAAATTGAGAAGAGAAAAGCAAGCTAACAGTGGCTAAATTATAGAATTTTCTTTCATTTCTTGATTAATCTAAACTTTGTATATCAAGAGAGGTGGATAGCGAAGGAAATCACATCAAAAACTTTTTCTTAGCTTAACAAGCACACACAAGCTACTAGACCTTGAAAACAATACTTCATCCTAATCCATGATCAATTTGTGATAAAAACACTTATGTCTACCATTCATTTGATCAAACATTGAAATACATGACATGCGAAAATGAATACCTGTACTTCTCCAACCAAGGATTTTGATAGCGTGGAAGCCCATTGATCCATGTGAAGCATCGTAAATTCAATGCCAAAGCAATCCAAGAATCTACAACACAAATGTTAGTTGTTTTGCTCAAGCGCGTGTGGGATCGGAACGACTCCTGGAAAAAAGGAGTAAGTAAGTAACTGCAAGGATGGAAAAAGTAAAGAGCACAAGAAGACACTATCGAATAGTTTGTAAATGATCGAGGTGAAAGGTGGCAACCCTAGTGTAAATCTAGTGATGGAGAGGGGAGAGGATGAAGTCGTTGATGTATTGACCATGTAGTTGCAGTCTACATTATCTGACAACAACAAGAAATGTATGAAAGGATAGAAAATAGCTAAGGAAGCAATGACTACTTCGATCTTGAAAGAAACCATATTGAGTCAGGCCCTAGACCGAAGCAATCAATGGCGATGAGCTCAAAGGTGGAGTTGACCGATAAGAGTGAAGAGAATGGGTTCGTTGATTAGAAATTGATTTTTTTACAGGACCAAGAAAACTTATGAGAGAGTAAGGGACGAATACAAACAAATGGAATGGAATTTTTTAGGTCATATTTTTTTTCAGTGGACTAACTGACCTAGGGATCTATATTTTTTAGGGTAACTTAATTAACTCCTAGTCGCAAACAGAATTAGACAAAAATTTAGAAGAGAAAGGAAAGCTAACAATGGCTAAGGTATAGAGTTATAATTTGTTTCTTGATTAACCTAAACTTTAAAGGTTAAGAGAGGTATACAAGGAAGGAAATCACATGGAAAACATTTTTGTAGGTGTTGATCCTGGATGATTGAAGAGGAGAGAAGCCAAAAGTATCCTATAGATTTTTTTCCCTTGAATAAAGATAGACTATTGGATCTTGTGCAACTTCAGAAGTTACTCTTATTGTAATGTTTTGTACCTCCTATGGGACATTATATTGATGTAATCAATCATGCAAACCCTTGAAAATATTAATGTAAACCTTAGGGAGAATCACACAAGGAAAAGAATTAAATCAACCTTATTTTATATTTCCCGAAGACAGTTGGCCGAGTGGGTCAAACTTCCTGAAAATAGTGGGCAAAACTGCCCTAGTCAAGTTGGCCCAGTTAAGACCAGTTAGGTTGGCCCAATATGGGAAAAATTCACATGTTATGTGCATAAATAGAGAGGTCAAACCTCTCATTTCATGGGTCAGTCAAGGAAAGTTCACACTAGTCAAGGAAGGCTCACTCCTGCAGTTATGAGACTTATTTTTTGAGGTCTTCACCTTGGAGAAGTTTCTCTCTTGTTTTCTTAGGGTTTTTTCTATGACTATCTGGATGTACATCGTTCTATATTGGAATGTCCGAGCTTGGGGGATACAATAGTGCTATATTGTCTATGGTTGGGAGGTGATAGATCATCACCGTGGTAAAACGAGCTCCACACCAAGGTAGTTTCTGTGCTATGTCTTTCCTCTAGTAATCTTGGTTTTGTAGCTGTCAATTTCTAACATGGTATCAGAGCAGTTCTAGAAGAAGCCATTGTGAGAGGCTAGGGCTTGAAGTTCTGAGGCCTTCCCTCATCAATTCAGGAGAAAAGGGGACTTGGAAACTTCTCTCCAAGGAAGGCACATTGTTTGGTGAAGGAAGAATAAAATTTTGATTCAATTTTGACCTAATCATGTTGCTGCAATTACGACAGAAATTAGGGTTTCAAGTTCTGTGTTGATCAGTCCACAAATTTGGCTTGACCTCACCATCCCTCAAATCACCTTGATAGAGTGCATATAGTTTCACAAAATTACAAATTTCATATTTGACCTAGTTCCTGCTAGGGTTTCTGGTTCAAATCTGCAAGCAAGATCATCAGAATGAAGGTTGAAGATCATCTTGATGGGTAAACCTACTTCATCTCTTGGAAGTCTAGAATTTTGCTCATATTGGAAGAAAACGATCTCTTGAAGTTCGTCAATGAGAAATTTCTAGAACCATGAGCTGAAGAAGACAAGTCTTAGTGGAGGAAGAATGATGCCAAAGCTAGGAGAATATTGGTGGACTCAGTCAAGGATTATTTGGTTCCTCAAATCTCGCCAAACAAGACAACTAGGAAGATACTATCAAGAAAACATATGAGAGAGAAAGGGAGGAAGAAAAATAGATGGAATAGAATTTTCTAGGTCAGATTGTTTTTCAGTGGATTAACTGACCAAGGGATCTATATTTATTAGGGTAAGCCAATTAACTCCTAGTCGCAAGTACAATTAGACACAAATTGAGAAGAGAAAAGCAAGCTAATAGTGGCTAAATTATAGAATTTTCTTTCATGTCTTGATTAATCTAAACTTTGTATATCAAGAGAGGTGGATATGGAAGGAAATCACATTGAAAAAAATTTCTTAGCTTAAACAAGCACACACAAGTTACTAGACCTTGAAAACAATACTTCATCTTGATCCATGATCAATTTGTGATAAAAACACTTATGTCTACCATTCATTTGATCAAACATTGAAATACACATCATGCGAAAATGAGTACCTGTACTTCTCTGACCAAGGAAGTTGATAATGTGGAAGCCCATTGATCAATGTGAAGGATCGTAAGCTCAATGGCAGAGCAATCCAATTATCTGCAGCAAAAATGTTAGTTATTTTGCTCAAGCGCATGTGAGATCAGGACGACTCCTAGAAAAATGGAGTAAGTAAGCAAATGTAAGAATGGAAAAAGTAAAGAGGACAAGAAGACACTATCGAATAGCTTGTAAATGATTGAGGTTAAAGGTGGCAACCCTAGTGTAAATCTAGTGATGGAGAGGGGAGAGGATCAAGTCCTTGATGTATTGACCATGTAGCTGTAGTCTACATGATCCGACAACAACGAGAAATGTATGAAAGGATAAAAAATAGGTATGGATGTAATGGCTACTTCAATATTGAAAGAAACCATGTTGATTTGGTCCCTACACAAGACAACAACCTAGATCGAAGTAGTCAATGGCGATGAGCTCAAAGGTGGAGTTGACCTATAAGAGTGAAGAGAATGGGTTCGTTGATTAGAAATTGAGTTTTTTACACGACCAAGAAAACTTATGAGAGATTAAGGGAGGAATAAAAACAAATGGAATAGAATTTTGTAGATCAAATTGTTTTTCAGTGGATTAACTGACCTGGGGATATAGATTTGTTAGGGTAAGTCAATTAACTCATAGTCGTAACTAGACTTAGACACAAATTAAGAAGAGAAAGGAAAGCTAACGATGCCTAAGTTATAGATTTCTATTACGTTTATTAATTAACCTAAACTTCGTATATTAAGAGAAGTATACATGGAAGGATATCACATGTAAATAAATTTTGTAGGTGTTGGACCTAGATGATTGAAGATGAGAGCATCCAAAAGTATCCTATAGATCTATTTTTTGCTTGAACAAGCATAGACAAGTTACCAAACCTTGAAAATGTTACTTGATCCTGATCCATGATTCAATGTAATAATAACACCCAAGTTGAGCATACATTTGATCAAACATTGAAATACGACACAACTGGAAATGTGTACTTGTACTTATCCAAACAAGCAAGTTGATGATATGGAAGACCATTGGTCCATTTTAATGATCGTAACATCAATGCTGAAATACTCCAAGTATCTACAACACAAATCTTAGATTTTTTTTATCGAGCATAAAGGGATCGGGATGGCTCGTAGAAAAACTAAGCAAGTAAGCAAATGTCAGGATGGAGAAAGGAAAAAGGACAAGAAGACACTACCTAATAGATTATAAATGACAGTGGGAAAGGTGGAAACCCTAGTGTAAATCTGGTGATGGAGAGAGGGGAGAGGATGGAATCATTGATGTATTGACCATGTAGTTACAGTCTACATGATCCAACAACAATGATAAATGTATTAAGCGATAGAAAAGAGGTATGGATGAAATGACTAGTTCAATCTTGAAAGAATTATCGATTCGGGCACTACCCAAGACAACGAACTAGCCTACGGAAGTCACTAGTGATGAACTCAAAGGTGGACTTGACATATAAGAGTGAAGCGAAGGTGATAAGAAAACGTACCTTTATACAATTAAGAAAATGTATGAGAGAGAAAGCGAGGAAGAAAAACAGATGGAAAGAAATTTTGTAGGTCAGAATGTTTTTCTGTGGATTAGCTGAGCAAGGGATCTAGATTTATTAGGGTAACCCAATTAACTCCTAGTCACAAGTACAATTAGACACAAGTTGAGAAGAGAAAGGCATGCTAACAATGGCTTAGTTATAGAATTTCATTTCGTGTCTTGACTAATCTAAACTTTGTATATCAAGAGAGGTGGACAGGGAAGGAAATCACATCGAAAAGTTTTTGTTTGCTCAAAAAGGCACACACAAGTTAATAGACCTTGAAAAGAAGACTTCATCCTAATCCATGATGCAATGTTATAAAAACACTTAAGTCTACCATTCATTTGATCAAATATTAAAATACATGACATGTGAAAACAAGTACATGTACTTCTCCAACGAAGGAAGTTGATAACATGGAATCCCATTGATCATTGTGAAAGATTGTAAGCTCAATTCCAAATCAATCAATGAATTTGCAACACAAATGTTAGTTTTTTTGTTCAAACACATGTGGGATTAGGACAAGTCCTAGATAAATGGAGTAAGTAAGCAAACGAAAGGATGGAAAAAGTAAATAGGACACAAAGACATTATCCAATATCTTGTAAATTATTGAGGCGAAAGGTGGCAACCCCAGTGTAATTCTAGTGATGGAAAAGGGAGCGGTTGAAGTCATTGATGTATTGACCATGTAGCTGCAATGTACATGATCTGTCGACAACGATAAATGTAAGAAAGGATAGAAAATAGATATGGATGCAATGACTACTTCGATCTTGAAAGAAACCACATGGAGTCAGGCCCTACCCAAGACAGTGACCTAGACCGAAGCAGTTGTTAAGTTTTTTATGGTTATATAAGATCTTATAACATTTAGCATCATAACAACATAACCATAAGAAAAAGATCATTGAAAGATAGACAAGCACAACCACACAAAAGAACACAAAAATTTATCCTCGGAAAACCTCATGGGGAAGAAAAACCAGCAAACTTCCTCTGTATAAGATGTATAAAAAGTAAAAGACAAGACCCCAGATAGATGCGCCTCCCTCCAGTAGATATGTCTCTCTCTCTCTCTCCTATGTGATGTGCACAAGTGAGTGTGTGTTCAAATGAAGAACACATCTCCTGTATTTATACCCTTTGCGTCACTTGACATTTAACTTAACAAGTTGGCCTCACTTAACTAAGTGGGCCGACTTCACTTAGGAAGACTCAATACAATATTATATTATATTCATTAGGGTACTATTTCCCCAACTTACAATGGAGGCTTTACCTCATGACTCTATGATGACCAAATACAATAGTAACACCCCGCCAAAGGAATAATAACATCTCCCTTGGGTTACATCAGTAAAATACATTTAGAATATCCTTTGAAGTTACAATATTCAGCACTCCCCCTTAACGAGAAGGTTATTCTAATGAAAACATCATCATAGACTATAGGAGAACATATTGATAATATATGCAACATCATCGAGGCTATACATCTATACATCACAGAAGGTTTTCACAATCAGTAACTGGAATAGTTACTCTTCATCTTCTGCATCACATGATCACTTGATCCTTTTGCAGCAACGCTTTGATCTTTCAATCCTTTGTAGCAGCATTTCTATCTTCTGATCCTTTGCAACAACACTTTTATCATTTGATCATCTGCAACAACACTTCAATATTCTGATCCTCTGCAATACTTTGATCCTTTGTAGCAGCACTTTGATCTTCTCGATCCTTTGCAGTAGCACTTCGATCTTCTAGATCCTTTGCAGCAGCACTTCAATCTTTCTCGATCCTTTGCGACAACACATAGATATTCTCAATCCTTTTCAGTAGCACTTCAATCTTCTACAATAGCCTTTCAATCTTCTTGATCCCTTGTAGCATCACTTCAATCCTTTCCATCCTTTTGCAGTAGCACTTCGATCCTTTGCAGTAGCACTTCGATCTCTTGATCCTTTGCAAATGCACTTCGATATACTCAACCCTTTGCTCATGTACTTCGATCTACTTGATCCTTCGTCGCCACACTACCTGCAGTGCACATGATCTATTTGTGGGATGATCAATCCCGATCACTTTAGCACATAAATCCAAGGACGATGCAATCCTCCATCAACATGATCCATGAAATCAATCAGCTGAATCGTCTACAACTAAACATATATCTCGACCACACCCAATTTCGTCCCTATCGTCCGTGAGGATTCATCGTAGACCATCCATACCACACAAGTTAGGACCACTCATAAGTGAGTGTTATACTATGGTATCTACACTTACGTGTAGGCACACTCTTCCAAGTAAGAGTATTATTTGCAGAGCATATCTCGACCACATACACAATGTCAGCCCATCATAGAACATGCATACCACACAGGTTAGGACCACTCCGAAGTGAGTGTTATACTACGTCATCCGTGAGGACTCATCATAGAGCATCCATACCACACAGGTTAGGACCGCTCCCAAGTGAGTGTTATTCTATGGAATCTACATCTAAATGTAGGAATACTCTCCATACAAGGGTATCATCTGCAGAGAAGATCTCGACTGCATACAAAATGTCAGTCCTATCCTCCATGAGGACTCATCGTAGAGAATCCATACCACTAAGATTAGGACCACTCCTGAGCAAGTGTTATTCTACGGTATCCACAACTGAATGTGGGTAATGTCCATGAGAGTAACATCTGCAAGGCCATCCTTAGCTAGTAAGGACTACTCTCATGAATAGAGTGTTATACCTACCATCCTCAAGAGAGGATACTATCATCCACAAGTGAATGTAGGTACTCTCCATGCAATATTAATATCTGCAGGGACATTCTTACCTAGTAAGGACCACTCTCATGAATAGAGTGTTATACCTTCCATCCTCAAGAGAGGATACAGTCGCCCACAAATAAATGTCGGACCTTCTCAGCGTCTTAGGTGTACTTGGCCTCTTCCATGCTAGAGCATCACTATCATCCCATCATCGATGTCAGTCTCATCATCACTCCCCATTTTTCGAGAGGATCCTTACTATCAACCTGCCCCCACTTTGTCCAAGGAAGGTTCATAGTATCGTCATGTTCTTCCTTTTGGAGGATAGTTCATATCTTCGACTTGTTCCTCCTTTCTGAAGAAAGTCCACATCTTTGACTTGTTCTTCCTTTCTGAAGAAAGTCCATACCTGACTTGTTCTTCCTTTCTGAAGAAAGTATGTATCTTTGACTTGTTTCTCCTTTTTGAGAAGGGTCCATATCTTCATCGTTCCTCCTTGCGAGGAAAGATCTATATCATCATCACTTTTCCTCCTTGCAAGGAAAGTCTTTAGTATCAACATCACTGTTCCTCCTTGCGAGGAAAGTCTTTAGTATCAACATCAATGTTCCTCCTTATGAAGAAAGTATTTTCAAACTACACCAACCTTGTCACGGAAGCTTGGTCAACACATCAGCAGCTTGGTCATCGGTACTCACATACTGGAGTTTTATGTCTCCCTTCGATACCATATTCCACAAGATTCTTTGTCATATTTATGCAACTTTGGTTGTCACAAAGAATCACTATGGTATCCAACTCCATGCCAAATAGTTTTGTCATCATCTTTCCGAAGCCATGGGCTTCCCAAATAGCGGAGCAAGTCGCAATGTACTCTGCTTGCTGAAAAGTTACCTAGGAAGTGTTTGTCCACCTAAATTTGCTTTGGGGTGGACAAGGACACTTAAATGTGACTCCTAGTCATTTTGTTCATTTAATGAAGTGAGATGCACTTTATATTTTTAAAGTGACTTTATTAAAAGGTTAAGTGGGTATTTTTTTCCTAAGTTCACATTTAAAAGTTAAGTGAGTGATTAATAGAAAAAGGGGGTTGCTCAACTTTATTAAATGACATGAGTACACTAAATATCATTTACTTATTTTTTAATTGAGCATTTAATGTGAACCCCACATCTAATCTAATCTTGACCATTAGATTGACAGGGGAAGTTACCATGAGCAGAAAGGCTATGGCAAGGAAAAAGTTCATTCATTATGTTCATCTTCAGGAGAGATTTTTGAAGAGAGAGAAGACAAGAAGAGTGAGGGTTTTGAAGTGATTTCTAAACCAGCAAGAGAGAGAAAAACCAGAGAAGATAGTTTGCACAGAAATCAAGGAGAGAGATTCTGTACAATTTTTGAAAAGAGGCTGGCATGAATTTCAAGGGTTTCTATACAGCAGTAAAGGCACAGAAAACGAGGACCGTACGACATAGAAACTGAGAAGGATTCTACAAAGATTTCGAGAAAGATTCGACACAGAAATCAAGGAAGATTCTGCCCAAAATTTGAGAATTCCATACTGTATAGATTCAACATAGTTTTCGAGGCAAGGGACAGAAATCTATACTATATGGATTCTACATGTTTTTTGAGATAAAAATAAGAACATTAATTGTTGTTCGTACAGTAGTTTACCATCATGAATTTCGAGGTTGTCTGGCATGTTTTTCGAGACTGGAATTTCAGCATTGGGGTTCAAATTTCGAGACTAGAAATTGATAAGTACTATTGAATTTTATTCTTGTATTTTTTGTTGAAGAAAAATAGAATCTCTCCACTCTGAAAACATGTTTTCCCTTAGGGGTTTTTTCCTTGACCATTGGTCAAAAACAAGTGTCTAAATATTCATGTGTGTAAATGTCTGAAATTTTCTGAGTTTTTCATTTAAAGTTTGAAAAGAAAATTTCTGAATTTGTTTAAAATTGAGAAAAAGTTTTCACATGTTTCAGTCTGATAATTTGAGAAAAAAATTATGCATTGTGTTGTCCGCCGATTGCACACCAGCAGCAAAAATATTCCGAAAGCTGTCTCCTCACTTGAGAAAGTGGGAGAGGTGTGACCTTGGGGCAACCACAGAGCTAGGTACTGTCACCTACTCCTAGCTCCTCCATTTAGGCTAACTCCTAACGAAGCCAAGGGGGGTAGTCCCTAACAAAGAGTTTTCTATGGATCAATGTTTAAGTTAAGTTTTTGATGTTTCAGATGCGGATGGGTGTTGTTTAGGAGTTATTGTGATTTAAAATGATTAATATTAAGGGGATGATGTTTAATCAAAGCAATCCACGTTGCTAACAAGAGATCACATAGATAAGCAAAGATTCCAGACTTATAACTTAAGCATTCAAATATAATCATTTGAAATGGACCATAGACAATTGATCAAGATAGAAGATTAATCAAATATAACAAAGGACCAGTGCCTTATGGAGTCAAATAAATGCGTGAAATGAAGTCTAGGAATTAAGCTAGTGAGTATTAGGTTTTGCAAGTGCTCTTGGTAGATTTTAAGATTTTTTAATAGTGGTGTTGATTAGGGTGCCAACAAAGGTTTTTCAAAGCCGAGAGACTCTTTTAAGTTCCCTCCGTTGAAGACATGTCGGGCCTGCCCAGTTTCCCAGGCTGGTATCGCCAAGATTGACCAGCTAGCCAAGAATCTAAGACAACGGGAGGTTCCAGCGCCTCTACTAGGAAGTACTTTGGAAGAATCCCTACAATGCCGGTGGGTTGGTTACGGGTGTTTAAGTATTAATAAATTACTCTTGTAGGGTTTAAAGATCCAGTGTCATTTGTGGGTATTTCAATCTAGGGTCGGTCAGAGCATACTCTAGCAAGGAGGGGAGGGAGTTAATTAATTAAAGGGATGTGAGTTGCAAATTTTATAAAGTTAATTAATTAAAACTCTCCGACAGAGAGCCCTCTTGACCTCGTCTTATAACAGTGGTTTAAGAGACTTAGCTAATCTATATGCTTGATGCAAGGATATGCAGTGGGAATGCTCTCCAATAGAGAGTGCTCTTGACTTGGATTACGACAAGTTCAAGAGACTTTCAAGATTAATTGATTAACTTATTAAACAATGAAAAGACAACTCTCCAATAGAGAGCACTCTTGATCTACAAAGTGAGATTCAAGAGATTTCTACTTTAAACAGTTGAATTACTTATGAAAGACACAAAAAATTAAAAGATGAAGTAATCAACCTAGTTAATGAAACAAAATCGGCTAATATGACAATTAGTATCTACTTTGCAAAAAAAAATGAAACTACTCTAAGTACTCGAAATAAATCTAAGCTAAGAACAAAAAACACTCTTCCCCAAATGGGGAAGAAAAACCAAGTATGGGAGGCCCTATCCCACTTAGCCTTGTTTTATTAATGGAGTACAAATGCCTTTGGAACTTAATCCTTGTCAAGACTTTGAGAAGTAACTTAAACTCTTATGAGTTTGTACAAAGGAGAATGACTTCTTTTTTAGCTTTGGATCCTTGTCTTTGGATCTAGTTCTGCTTGCTCTTTCTTGTTTGGTTTTGCTTTTGGTTCACCTGTGGATAAGAGCTCTAAACAAGGACTAGTGAGAGTGTTAGGAAACCAAATTTAACCTGTGATTCGAAAAGATTAAGTGGATGAGAAGACAAGTGCCTTATGAGATGAAACAGAAGATCAAAACAATGGAATGAGACCCAAAATCAACACTAGGAAAGGATCAGGCAAGCTCACCGTTTTTTATGTCAAATGCACGATTTTTGGCGAAACGACTTGGGACTTTTTGCGAATTTAAAATTAAAGATTTTTTAACATTTTAGGCTAATTTCCAGAATCTAGAAAATAGCAAAAAATTGCAGAAAATCAGTAAAAAAAATAGCAAGTACAAAATTGCACGTTTTTCGAGAAAAAGTCAAAAAATTAAAAAAAAAATTGAATTTTTTTTAATTTTTAATGAATTTCCAGAATTTAGAATTAACAGAAAAAAGTAAAAAATCAGCCCAAAAAATAGCGAGCTTGAAATGGCACGCTTTTCGAGAAAAAGTCAAAAAAATTTGAAAATTTTCTGGTTTTTTTATGAATTTCCAAAATTTAGAATTAATGATAAATGCAGAAAACCAGCAAGCCTAAAAAATGGAAAATTTGCACGTTTTTCGAGAAAACTCGTGCACATTTTCCAAGGCAAAAAGAAAGATGGAAAATGAAACTAGATCTTTAAAAATGGACCTTTAGAAAGATGGATCTAGCTTTGAAAAAGTAGATCTAAGGCTAGAAAGCCTAGATATAACTTAGTAGAAGCCAAGCAAGCTTAAAATAAAGATTTAAATGACTTGATAACTTCCACAAAAGTGGAAAAGAGGTAAGATAGAACCTTGAAAATAGAGATCCACTTGTAGCAATCAAAATAACCAATAGAATTTTTTTAAGTTTGTTTGGAGAAGGCAAGAAAGATCCGGAACCGCTTGCAACCCTACAAACAAAAATATTAATAATGGAACACTTGTATGCTGAAGGTATTAGATGTCGAAAGCTCCTGCTAGATGCAATCCCTGAAGACACAAACACTCAATGCAAATTTGATTAGAAACCTAAGTACTAGATTGTTAGTCTTCAATAAACATAATAATCAAATTGCAATACAAGGGTAGGGTGAAAGAGATATTACTTCACATAGGATGAAGACACAATGCCAAAAGCCCATCAAGTGACCTCCAAAGTCTCAATATTTTATTAACAAAAGAAGCTTACAAAATCCAACAGAGTTTTTATGCCAAACTCTCCCCCATAATAGAGCTGAAAGAGCCTTTATTTAACAAATGAAAGAGTGCTAAAACCCTACAACCAAAAAACCAACCATAACCAGCTTAGCCACCTAACAAAGATCCCAGACCTAAACCAGAGAACCAGGAGTGAGGGGAGGCCTCCACCCACGCAAGGCACCCCAACTCCAAACCTGTGCACTGAAAACAAGCCAAGGATGAGGCCACACGTGTGAGTCTGGATGTAGGTAAGCTCATCCTTTAGGTCTGGTAGGAGCCTAAGCTAGGTTTGGGAAGCCCACTGATGGTGTAAGCTTCAGTCTTCACCTCGATCAAATCACCGGACCAATGAGAGCTCTCCATCTCATCTTTAGCTAGAGATGACATGTCTGATAATTGATAATAAATTAATTGCTCTCGTAAAGATGACTAAAGCTAAGTTAATAAAAATCATTTTTTTACTAAAAATCATTTTTTTACTCAAAATCATTTTTTACTAAAAATCATTTTTTTACTCAAAACTGACTTTTTTGAGTAAAAAGGCATTATGTGTCCGATTGCTGATCTGAAAGTTGGCTCTGACTGACTGGCTTATCAAGAATGATTTTTGGCTTAAGGTTAGAGCCTTCAATCACTAAATTCTGAGTCCAGATCACGAACGGGTTTTTTCCATTTAATTTATGGAAAAATTAACCCAAAAAACTTAGGAAAAGTAATTAAAAAAATAATTTTTCACTGTTCGAAAAAGATTTTTTCGAAATTTTTTTATGTGTCCAGATGACTTAGGACATGACCATGATCTATCTAAATAATGTCTAGTAGGCTTATAACACTCAGTTGGGATCTAATAACCCCCCAAGGCCCAGAATTCAACATGGGCATTCCAGCTTTGGAGGAAGTGGGAGAAAACCTCATCAATTATACTCAGCTGAAGGCAAAGCATAATTGTCAGGGGCAAAAAACTCCCTAGAATACCCTATTTGCGATTCTACGTCTTAGGAGACTGAACCACTCAAAAATATCCTACTAGCACATTTTATTACAAACCCCGCGGGGCCATGGTCAAAATTATTCACATAAAAAGGTGACTAACCAATATTGGCTAGACAAGCAGACGGATCGACCGATACACTGGAATCAGACTTTGAACAAGTCTATCAACCGACAGCTCCTCAGGTAACCCAACTTATGGTACAAAAAGTTGGATAACACATTGAAAGGGTTGGGCATTAAACTATGCAGAGAAGCCTAAAGGCTTGAAACCGGGTTGGGAAAGCTTTCAAAAACTTTCATGGTATCAGAGCATTGCAAAGATTCATAATTTTAAACATTCAGAAACTCGGGTTTGAAGAAAAGAAGTCTTGAACAACTTACTTGTGAGTACAGGTTGTAGCCATGGTTTTCGGTCTTAGAGTAGAAGATAGACTTGATGGGGCTGCAAATTTTAGCCCTTGGAAGACTAGAATTAGCTTGATTCTTGAAGAGAATGAACTATGGGATATAGTTCATGGGACAACAACAAATCCTGTGGTAGTACCTGCTGATGCAATAGATAAGGAATCCTTCATGAAGAATAATGTGAGGGAGAGAAGAGTCATTCTTGATGCACTCACATTTCAGCCAAGGACCATGCATTTGAGATGTGGACAGGTTTGACAAATCTTTATCTAAGTTCCAATGAAAACAAGAAGATGGTATTGAGAGAAAATTTGAAGAGTGTTTGCATGGGAAAAGGTGAAGGCATGGCATCATATTTTACCAAGATTACACAGGTAAGAGATGAGCTAGCAGCTGTAGGAGAGGTGGTGGGAATTCCTAAGATGGTGCGTAAAGTACTAAATGGTGTGTCATAGCAGTGGACCGTATTTGTTCAGACCATTATTGGGAGGGAAAACATACCCACATGGGATCAATTATGGGATGATCTCACACAGGGGGAGATACGGAGAGGTTTCTTAAAGGGAAGTTCATCACATCAGAGAGATGGTGAGCAGAATGTTGCTTTAGCAACGAAGGGAAAGAAGAAGAAGAAGTTCAAGAAGGGTTCCAAGGAGGGAGCCAAATAACACGAGGGAGAGAAAAAGTACATGAGAAAAGTGAAATTCTTTGCATGTTAGAAGATGGGACACTATGTTGAACAGTATCCTAACAAGAAGAAGAAGAAGCAACAGACTGTAGCTACAATAGAGATCGATGAGTTTGCAGTGAGATTTGAGAGAGACGTTTGTCTCTCTACAAGTGTTGGTGTTGAGAGAGCATATTCTATCACCAATAGGGATTTTGAGGACCACATGGAGCATTCCATGATTGTTAGGCATTCATTGATTTTCACCACTACTTCCTCCACTTGGTACATTGATAGTGGACCTTCCATTCATATGAAAAGTGATCAAGACATGTTCACAGAGATGTCTGAGTCAGACTTGGAGATGGAGGTTGTATTGGGAGATGATACAGTGGTGAGAGCAGTTGGGTGAGGGACTGTCCACTTTGAGAGGGAGTCCATGCAGCCTATGTTTCTGAGGGATGTGTTGTTTGTTCTTGGGCTGAAGAAGAACCTTGTTTCAGTTTCTATGATTGAGGACAGAGGCTTCGATGTATATGTCCTTGATGGGAAAGTTCACATCTTTCCCAAGTCAGCAGGTCTATCTGACTCACGGGTTATTGGAGTCAGGAGTGGGAAACTGTACAAGTTTCTTTCCAGCCACATCATGCACTATCACACACTCAAAGCAGTGATGAGTTGTGTGAGGTATGGCATAGGAGGATGGCCCATCTTCACCATCTAGCTTTGCAAATGCTGAGAGAGATGACTACAGGTATTCTAGAGTTCAGCACAGAGTCTAGTGGTGTGTGTAGAGGGTGTGATTTGGGAAAGTACACCAGAACTGCTTTTCCAAGCATTGATTCCAGATCAGAGGGAGTGCTTCAGTTGATACATTCATATCTGTGTGGTCCAATGTCTTCTGCCTCTTTGACAGGATATGAGTATTACATCACTTTCATTTATGACTTTTCTAGGAAGAACTAGATCTATTTCCTTAGAATTAAGAGATCAGAGGAAGTCTTGCTTTGGTTCCAAGATTGCAAAGCTCTTGTGGAGAACCAGACATGAAAGAATATCAAGGTACTTCGGTCAGGAAAGGGAGGTGAGTACACTTCTCGTGCATTTGATGAGTATTGTCGACTGAAGGGGATAAAGAGGCAGTTGACTATTCCTTACACTCCATAGCAAAATGGAGTAGCTGAAAGGAAGAACCGTTCTATAGTGGGTGCAGCTAGATCCATGCTGCATGATCAGAGTCTTCCTTTCTTCCTAAGGGAAGAGGACTTTAGTACTGTTGTTTATGTTCTCAACAGGAGTCCGCACCATGAAATGGGGAGTAAAACTCCTGAGGAGACATTCATAGAGAAAGTTCCTGAGAAAGGTCACTTTCGGATTTTTGTATTCCTTACAACTCTCATGTCCCTTCTGAGAAGAGGTCAAAGTTAGAGGCTACAAGTGAACATGGTATTTTTGTTGGTTACGACGAGACATCGAAGGCTTTTTGGATTTACCTTTCTACACAGAGGAAAGTTATGGTGAGAAGGGAGGTGAAGTTCGAGGAGGAGAAAGCCTTCAGGAGGTCTCTTGATTCCGAGATGGAGGATCAACAGGGTACTACACAGGTGACAACTCAGAGTTCAGGGTCAAAGGTTTCAGGTGTGCCTAGGTCATAGGTTAAAGGTTCTTCAGTTACATGGTCTCAGCCTACAGGTACTTCTAGTACAGGGATAGGTTCACATATGACACCTTCAAGTGATTCGAGTTCTAGCAGTACAGGTACAGGTTCACCAGGGACAAGTTCTCAGGTTGTTGGGACTTCTTTAGGGAGACAGATGTCTGATGAGGAGGTTAAGGAGAGTCTGAAATAGGATGCTTCCTCGAGGAAGAGAAAGCCAAGTTGGCTTAAGGAGTTGATGAAGGAAGCAAAGGAGTCAGTTGGACCACCCAAGAGGGAGGTTAGGGAGAGCAGGGCACCTGAGATATTTTCCAGTTATATGGCATAGATGACTAGCTTGCGTGACACCATTCCTGATACTTATGAGAAGGATTTCGCACACCAGGTATGGAGAAATGCCATGATGGAGGAGTACAACTCTATCGTGAAGAATGGAGTGTGGGAAGTGGTTCCAAGACCAGAGGGGAAGTCAGTTGTGACTTCCAAATAGATTTACAAGATAAAGCATGTTTCAGATGGAAATATTGAGAAGTTCAAATATTGTTTTGTTGCACATGGTTTCTCATAGGTCAAGGGAGTTGACTATGATGAGAGATTTGCACTAGTGGCCAGATTTTCTTCAATCAGGGCAATGATCTCCGTCGTTGCAGAGATGGGTTGGAAGATCCATCAGATGGATGTGAAAACCGCTTTCCTAAATGGTTTTCTATAGGAGGAGGTATATTTGGAGCAACCATAGATATTTGAGGTATGTGAGAGAGACAGTCATGTTTGCAGGCTGAAAAAGGCCTTGTATGGACTGAAGCAAGCCCCTCGGTCTTGGCATTCCAGGATTGACACCTACTTGCTTTCGATTGGGTTTTAGAAGATTGAAGCGGATCCCAACCTATACTACATTATGGTTGGTGGTGTTCCACTTATTCTTCTGCTATATGTTGATGACTTGTTCATTACTGGGGGAGAGCACTTGATTGATGCATGAAAGAAGGATCTTGCTTCACAGTTTGAGATGATAGACCTTGGACTGATGCATTATTATTTGGGGATGGAGGTTTGGTCGGAGGATGAAATTTTTTTCCTGGGACAAGAAAAATATGTTGGAGATGTTCTGAATAGATTTTTGATGACAGATTGCAAGTCGATGTCAACACCCATGATCACCAACTGGGCGAAGCTTCATGCTTCAAATGGAGAGTTGGTGGAGCCTACTTTATATCATCAATCGATTGGTTCATTGATGTATTTGGTCAACACCAGGCCAGATATGAGTTTTGTAGTGAACACTCTTAGTTAGTTCATGGTGGAGCCCAAGAGAGTGCATTGGACTGCTGCAAAATACATCTTGAGGTATCTTATAGGGACAACTAAATATGGATTGGATTATATGAGATCTGGTGGAGTGGGGTTGGTTGGCTATATAGATTCGGATTGGGCAGGTAGTATTTTGGATCGGAAGACCACTTTCGATTGTTGCTTTAGCTTGGGTTCGGCAGTTGTGTCATGGTTCAGCTGGAAGCAAAATTCCATGGCATTGAGTTCTGCTGAGGCTGAGTATATCGAAGCTAGTTAGGCCAGTTGTGAAGCCTTGTGGCTTCGCAAGTTGATGGTGGATCTATTTGATATGGAGCCGAGTCCCATAGTTACACAGTGTGATAATCAGAGTTGCGTCAAGCTCTCTGAGAATCTGGTATTTCATGACAGGTCGAATCACATTGAGATTAGATATCACTTCATCAAGGATTATGTTAAGAGAGGGGCAGTTTGTTTGCAGTATGTTTCGACAGATGAGCAGGCGGATGACATTCTCATGAAGGATTTGGGTAGATGGAAGCATGTCTACTTCAGAGACAAGTTGGGGGTGGTGAAAAACACTTTCCTCAGTAAAGGAAGTGTTGAAAAGTTACCTAAAAAGTGTTTGTCCACCTAGAGTTGCCTTAGGGTGGACAAGGAAACTTAAATGTGACACCCAGTCATTTTGTGCATTTAATGAAGTGAGTTGCGCTTTATATTTTTAAAATGACTTTATTAAAAGGTTAAGTGGGTATTTTTTTCCTAAGTTCACATTTAAAAGTTAAGTGAGTGATTAAATAGAAAAAGGGGGTTCCTCAACTTTATTAAATGACATGAGTGCACTGAATGTCATTGAATTATTTTTTAATTGAGCATTTAATGTAAACCTCAAATCTAATCTAATCTTGACCGTTAGATTGATAGGGGAAGTTACCATGAACAAAAAGGCTAGGGAAAGGAAAAAGTTCATTCATTATGTTCATCTTCAGGAGAGATTTTTTGAGAGAAGAGAAGAGTGAGGGTTTTGAAGTGATTTCTAATCTAGCAGGAGAGAAAAACCAGAGAAGATAGTCTACACATAAATCAAGGAGAGATATTATACACAATTTCAAGAAGACGTTGGCACAAATTTTGGGGGTTTCTTTACAGCAGATAAAGAAACAGAAAACGAGGACTGTGTGGCACAGAAACCAAGAAGGATTCTGCAAATACTTTGAGAAAGTATGGGCACAAAAATCGAGGATGATTCTGCCCATAATTTTAGAAATCTGTAGTGTACGGATTCAGCACAATTTTTGAGGCAAGGGACAAAAATATCTACTATATGGATTTTGCATGTTTTTCGAGATAAAAATCATAACATTAATTGTTGTTCATACAACACTTTACCAGCACAAATTTTGAGGCTGTTTGGCACATTTTTCAAGACTGGAATTTCAGCATTGGGGTTCAAATTTCGAGACTGGAAATTGATAAGTACTGCTGAATTTTGTTCTTGTAATTTTTGCTAAAGAAAAATAAAATCTCTCCACTCTGAAAACAGGTTTTACCTTAGGGGTTTTGTCCTAGACCATTGGTCAAAAACAAGTGTCTAAATTTTCATGTGTAAATGTCTGAAATTTTCTGAGTTTTGCATTTGCAATTTGAAAAGAAAATTTCTAAATTTGTTTAAAATTGAGAAAAAGTTTTCACATCTGTTTCAGTCTGATAATTTGAGAAAAAAATTATGCATTGAAAGGGTTGGGCATTTAACTATGCAGAGAATCCTAAAGGCTTGAAACCGGGTTGGGAAAACTTCAAAAACTTTAAGTGCTTCAGATGTACTGAGATAAACACTAGACTAAACCATGAGATCATGGCAGATCCTAGACCATAACATCTATCTGAGGTGTTCTTCCTGTCTGCGACACTACCTACCCAACTTGAATCCGTATATCCATATAAGCTGTAGTCATGATCTCTACCATAGTAAAGTTCCAAGTCTATCATACCTTTAAGGTACCTTATCACATTGCTTTGTAGCTATCAGGTGAACACATCTAGGTTTAACTAGATACTGACTCAAGGTGTTCACGTCAAAGCATATGTATGGCCTTCTATTCATCAAATATATCAATGAACCAATAAGTAATCTGTACTTAATAATATCCACTAACTCTAATGTCTCATCAGACAACAACTTCATGTTGGTGTCCATGGGTGTGGCCATGACCTCACAATCCAACATATCAAATATTCTTAAGATTTCCACAACATACTTTCCCTGGTTCGAAAAGACTCCTTTTGGGCTCTGCCACACTTTCAGCCCTAGGAAATAATGCATCAATCCAAGTTCTTTCATCTTGAATTCTTCAACTAGCCTCTTCGTGCAATATGTGATTTGTTTCTCAATTCCAGTCAAAAATAGATCATCCGCATACATCAATAGTATGACAAGTTCATCATCCATAACCTTGAGGTAAAGGTTAGGATCAACTTTACTTTTGGTAAAGTCCATGCTTATCAAGAAGCTAACTATTCTTCATACCAACCTCTAGGATCATGCTCCAGTCCATACAGAGCCTCTTTTTACTTTCATAAATGAGTCGCTCTATTTTTTACTTCAAATCCTTGTGGTTGTTCGATGTAAACTTCTTCCTCAATCACACCATTAAGGAAGGTTGTCTTTACATCCATCTAGTGTAATTCTCACTTCATGATGGAAGCAAGTTCCATGATAGTTTTGATGGAAGTGTATCTTGCTCATGGAGAAAATGTCTCTTCATAATCAATTCCCTTTCTGAGAGAATCCCTTACCCACAAAACTTTCCTTCCATCAACAACATGTTTTATCTTGCGAATCCACTTGGAAGATACCACTCTTGCTTTCTAGTTTGGGTACTCTATCCCAAACATTATTCTGGTATTCTTCCATCATTGCATCTACAATGAGTTCATTCTTTCAAATAATCGATGTATCCCAGTCTTCTGCATTCAACCTTGAAGGTTGGAACCCACTTTACTGTTGACAAAGTCTTGGTCCAGCAGAGAGTTGTCCATCCTGTCGTATCATGTCGAACTCGTGGATATTTTGCAGTCACTCCCCCTAAAGCAGAGCATTATCCTCTCTCTGCATTCTATACTAGAGTGACAAGTAGCATCCTATGCTACTATGTATCCATCTTAAGTTACTGGATACCAAGATCCCTTTATCTTGAACTTTGTCGAAAAGTTCCTCTTGCACCCATCCGTTAGCTTGTTATCTTCTATAGGTTTCCATATTTAACCTTGTAGCAAAGGTTAGATCCATATGGAAGACACTACGGACTTCCCTTCAGGTCTTAGAATCATATCCTAATCATCATTCCCCATGATCAACTGTTACTCATTGATCATGGCTTCTTCCATAGCTAGAAGGGTTTGCATCAATGATGTCACCCAAGTGTTTCACACAACTAGAGTGTGTCTGAGGCCTCTTACTTTGGTTTGGAAGTCCCATCGTACTTTTCTTCATCTTAGAATATCTCTCATGCCCAAGATGGTCTTCATCTCTTGAGGTGGATCTACCGCTCTCTTAAGCTCTTTCTTCTTTCATGGTGTCCCTAACCTTGGGAGCTTCAGGTTCATGTTTATTGGAGTGAATATTGAATTTTCATTACTTTTTCTTCAGAACAAGTCTCATCCTCCTTTTCTTGTAGGCGGTGGTTGTACACGACCTTTCCTACAAGTCAAATGCACCAGTTGCATGTTTAGAACCATTTCATAGGACATATGCATAACAAAAAATTCTTATGCATCATGCAACTATTTATCCAATACAACATTCATCCATGTCTCACGGAAACTTTCTACATGCCTTCCATCTCTACCATGACATCATTGATATTATGCACTAAATCCAATATGTGAGCAAAGGGGTCTCATTCTAGATAAGTAGAAATGGAGTGTTGTATAGCGCCATGGGATACTTACCCATAACATGCATATTAGTAGTATATTGTCATTTAATGCAAATATTCTATCATGCATTATACACAGAATATACATGAAAGACAATTCAATTACTTATCTTTGTTTTTTTGTCATAATCTTCTTCTAGATCTACAGCTTCTTCTTTGACCAATGAGATTGCTTCAATCTCATGCTTGCTTGAAATCTTTTCTGAATGCTGCTTCTGGTATTCCTAGGGTTTGATAGAGAAACCCTAATTTTTCAACTTAGGTATATTTCATATCCAATTGGATAGAAAGATGCACCTCCTCAAGGTGAGCTGAGCAGCATACTCATTTTCCCAAAACTGTGATCAGAACTGCAAAATATCTGATGCCCTAGCTTTCTTCAATTTCTTCAACAGAAATGCCTGATATTGTTTCTATGGTATCTCTAAAAGTATTGCTCCTCTGTGTCTAAAACTTTGCACTAAACTAACCTCTTCTATCCTCTTTCAAACACCACAATTTAGAGTAGAACTACTTTTCCTAATTGGGACTTATGCGAGTTTTCCCAAGGTGACTTATTTCAGGACTGTTCTGCATAGAAAAATTGTACGGACTACCACATGTTATTGTTTCACCTTCGGGGTAGAAAACTTTTACCACGGAAAGTAATATCTCTGCCCTATATGGAACATCTTTTGAAATTTAATTTGGACATTTTTATCCCGATATATAGCAGTTCTCCCTAGATCACCTATTTAGGACAAAATCCTGGGAGAGGCTGGAACCTTGATTTGGAGGAATCATATCTCCTATAATGTAGTGAATCTGAGGCTGAAACGTTTACACAGGGTACATCAGGAACCTATATTTTTCCTTTAAACATTTCGACTCCTGAGCCTTATCCAATCTCCAGATATATTAAATGCACCAAAATGACTAGTTTTAGTATTTTAGGGTTTTCAAACATGAAACCCTAATCTTCAATAGCTATAGTTGTAGCACTATTTCGGCTATACAAAGACTTCTTTCAGGGTGTCTCTGATACCATGTTAATTTTTTGATGGTTATATCATATCTTATAACATTTAGCATCATAACATCATAACCATTAGCAAAATATCACTAAAATATAGACAAGCACAGCCACACAAAAGAACACAAAGATTTATCCTGGGAAAACCTCATGGGGAAGAAAACCTAGCAAAAGTTCCTCTATATAAGATGTATAAAAAGTCAAAGACAAGACTCCAGACAAGTGTTCCTCCCTCCAGCAAATGTGTCTCTCTCTCTCTCTTATGCGTTGTGCACAAGTGAGTGTGTGTACAAATGAGGAACACATCTCCTCTATTTACACTCTTTTCGTCACGTGTCATTTAACCTAACAAGTCGGCCCCACTTAGCTAAGTGGGCCGAATTCACTTTGGAAGACTCAATACAATATTAAATTGTCTTCATTAGGGTATTATTTACCCGACTTACAATGCAAGCTTTACCTCATGACTCTATGATGACCAAATACAATAGTAACACCCTGCCTGAGGAATAATAACATCTCCCTTGGGTTACATTAGTAAAATACATTTAGAATATCCTTTGAAGTTACAATATTCGACAAAAATCAATGGCAATGAGCTCAAAGGTGGAGTTCACTTATAAGAGTGAATAGAATAAGTTCGTTGATTAGAAATCGAGTTTTTTACACGACCAAGAAAACTTATGAGAGAGTAAGGGAGGAATAAAAACAAATTGAATGGAATTTTGTAGGTCAGATTGTTTTTCAATGGATTAACTGACCTAGGGATCTATATTTGTTGAGGTAAGTCAATTAATCCCTAGTCAAAAGAAGAATCTGACACAAATTGAGAAGAGAAAGGAAAGCTAATGATTCCTAATTTATAGAGTTCTATTATGTTTATTGATTAACCTAAACTTCAGAGATTAAGAGAGGAATAAAGGGAAGGAAATCACATGGAAATTAATTTTTGTAGGTGTTGGAACTAGATCATTGAAGATGAGAGCAGCCAAAAGTATCCTATCGACTTTTTTTTCGCTTGAGCAAGCATAGACAAGTTACCAAACCTTGAAAATGTGACTTGATCCTGATCCATGATGCAATGTAATAATAACACCCAAGTCTACCATTCATTTGATCAAACATTGAAATACATGAAAGGAGAAAACGAGTACCTATATTTCTCAAACCAAGGAAGTTCATAACGCGGAATCCCATTGATCCATGTGAAGCATCGTAAGCTCAATGTCGAAGCAATCCATGAATCTGCAACACAAATGTTAGTTGTTTTGCTCAAGCGTTGGTGGGATAGTGATGGCTCCTAGAAAAATGGAGTAACTAAGAAAATGCAAGGATGGAAAAAGTAAAGAGGACAAGAAGACACTATAGAATAGCTTGTAAATGATTGAGGTGAAAGGTAGAAACCCTAGTGTAAATATAGTGATGGACAAGGTAGATGATGAAGTCATTGATGTATTGACCATGTTGCTACAGTCTACATGATCCGACAACAATGAGAAATGTATGAAAGGATAGAAAATAGGTATGGATGCAATGACTACTTTGATCTTGAAAGAAATCATCTTGAGTCAGGCGCTACCTAAGACAAGGACCTAGACCAAAGCAATCAATGGTAATAAGCTCAAACATGGAGTTGATCTATAAGAGTGAACAGAATGGGTTCGTTGATTAGAAACCGATTTTTTTACACAACCAATAAAAATTATGAGAGGGTAAGGGAGGAATAAAAACAAACGGAAAGGAATTTTGTAGATCAGATTGTAATTCAATTGATTAATTGACCTAGAGATCTAGATTTGTTAGGGTAAGTCAATTAACTCCTAGTTGTAAGCAGAGTTAGAAACAAATTGATAAGAGAAAGGAAAGCTAACGATGCCTAAGTTATAGAGTTCTATTACGTTTATTAATTAACCTAAACTTCAGAGATCAAGATACATGGAAGAAAATCAAATGGAAATAAATTATGTAGATGTTGGACCTGAATGATTCAAGATGAGAGCAACCAAAAGTATCCTATAGATTATTTTTCACTTGAACAAGCATAAACAATTTACCAAACCTTGAAAATGTGACTTGATCTTGATCCATGATGCAATGTAATAATAACACCCAAGTCTACCATAAATTTGATCAAACATTGAAATACACGACAGCTGGAAATGTGTACTTGTACTTATCCAAACAAGGAAATTGATGATTTGAAAGCCCATTGATCCATTTTAATGATCATAACATCAATGCCGAAATAGACCAAGTATTTGCAACACAAATGTTAGTCATTTTTTCTCAAGCACAAAGGGATTGAGACGACTTGTAGAAAAACAGAGCAAGTAAACAAATGCCAAGATGGAGAAAGGAAAGAGGACAAGAAGACCCTACCGAATAGCTTATAAATGACACTGTGAAAGGTTGCAACCCTAGTGTAAATCTGGTGATGGAGAGAGGGGACAGTATGGAATCATTGTTGTATTGACCATGTAGTTACAGTCTACATGATCCAACAACAACGAGAAATGTATTAAGCGGCCAAAAGTATGCTATAGATTTTTTTTTCGCTTGAACAAGCACAGACAAGTTACAAAATCTTGAAAATGTGACTTGAACCTGATCCATGATGCAATGTAATAATAACATCCAATTCTACCATATATTTAATCAAACATTGAAATACACGACAACTGGAAATGCATACCTGTACTTATCCAAACAAGGAAGTTGATGATGTGGAAGCACATTGATTTGTTTTAATGATCGTAACATCAATGCCAAAATAGTCCAATTATTTGCAACATAAATTTTAGTCGTTTTCTCGAGCACAAAGGGATTGGGGAGACTCATAGAAAAATAGAGAAAGAAAGTAAATGCCAAGATAGAGAAAGGAGAGAGGATGTAATCATTGATGTATTAACCATGTAGCTACAGTCTACATGATCCAACAAGAACGAGAAATGTATTAAGCAATAGGAAAGAAGTATGGATGCAATGACTAGTTCGATCTTGAAAGAAATCTCAATTCAGGAAAGAAAATGACCTTTCCTGAGGAAGTCACTAGAAATGAGCTCAAAGGTGGACTTGACATATAAGAGGGAAGACAAGGGGATCCTTGCTAAGAAAACAGTTTTTACACAATCAAGAAAACGTATGAGATAGAAAGGGAGGAAGAAAAACAGATGAAATGGAATTTTGTACATCAGATTTGTTTTTAGGGGATTAATTGACAAAGGGATATAGATTTGTTAGGCTATCCCAATTAACTCCTAGTTTGAAATAGAACTAGACACAATTGAGAAAATAAAGGAAAGCTAACAATGGCTAAACTATAGAATTTTCTTTCGTGTCTTGATTAATCTAAACTTTGTACATCAAGAGAGGTGGACAGGGAAGTAAATCACATAGAAACGTTGTTCTTCGCTCAAACAAGCACACACAAGTTACTAGACATTGAAAAGAATACTTCATCGTAATCCATGATGCAATGTGATAAAAACACTTAAGTATACAATTCATTTTATCAAACATTGAAATACATTACAGGCGAAAACGAGTACCCTTTCTATCCAACCAAGGAAGTTGATAAAATGGAAGCCCATTGATCCATGTGAAGGATCGTAAACTCAATGCCAAAGCAATCCATGAATCTGCAACACAAATGTGAATTGTTTTGTTGAAGCGCATATGAGATCGTGTGGCTCCTAGAAAAATGGAGTAAGTAAGCAAATGTGAGGATTGGAAAAATAAAAACGAAAAGAAGGCACTATCAAATAGCTTGTAAATGATTGAGGTGAAAGGTGGCGACCCTAGCGTATATCTAGTGATGGAGAGGGGTAAGGATGAATTCATTGATGTATTGACCATGTAGTTACAGTCTACATGAGCCGACAACAACGAGAAATGTATGAAAGTATAGAAAATAGGTATGGATGCAATGACTACTTCGATCTTGAAGGAAACCATCTTGAGTCAAGCCCTACACAAGACAAAAGCATAGAGCAAAGCAGTCAATGGCGATGAGCTCAAAGGTAGAGTTAACCTATAAAAGTGAAGAGAATAGGTTCGTTGATTAGAAATCGATTTTTTTACATGACTAAGGAAACTTATGAGAGAGTAAGGAAGGAATAAAAACAAATGGAATGGAAATTTGTAGGTCATACTGTTTCCCAGTGTATTAACTGACCTAGGGATCTAAATTTGTTGGGTAAGTCAATTAACTCCTAATCATAACCAAAATTACACAAATTCAGAAGAGAAAGGAAAGCTATTGATGCCCAAGTTATAGAGTTCTATTGTGTTTATTAATTAACCTAAAATTCGGAGATTAAGCGAAGTATACATGGAAGGAAATCACATGGAAATCAATTTTGTAGGTGTTGGAGTTGGATGCTTGAAGATCAAAGCAGCCAAAAGTATTCTATAGATTTTTTTTCACTTAAACAAGCATAAACAAGTTACCAAACCTTGAAAATGTGAATTGATCCTGATCCACGATGCCATGTAATAATAACACCCAAGTCTACCATACATTTGATCAAACATTGAAATACATGACAACTGGAAATGCCTACCTGTACTTATCCAAACAAGGAATTTAATGATGTGGAAGCTCATTGATCCGTTTTAATAATCGTAACATCAATGCCGAAATATTCCAAGTATCCACAACACAGATGTCAGTTGTTTTTCTTGAGCATAGAGGGATTGCGACGGCTCGTAGAAAAACAGAGCAAGCAAGCAAATGTCGGGATGGAGAAAGGAAAGAGGACAAGAAGACACTACCGAATGGATTATAAATGATAGCGTGAAAGGTGGAAACCCTATTGTAATTCTGGTGATGGAGAGAGGGAAGAGGATGGAATCGTTAATGTATTGACCATGTAGTTGTAGTTTACATGATCCAACAATAAATAGAAATGTATTAAGTGATAGAAAAGAGGTATGGATGCAATCACTAGTTCGATCTTGAAATAAATCTCAATTCGGGCACTACCCAAGACAACGACCTAGCCTGATGAAGTCACCAGGGATGAGCTCAAAGGTGGAATTGACCTATAAGAGTGAAGAGAAGGGGATCCTTGATAAGAAAACGTTTTTTTATATAATCACGAAAACATATGAGAGAAAAAGGGAGGAAGAAAAACAAATGGAATGGAATTTTGTACATTAGATTGTTTTTCAGTGGATTAACTGACCAAGGGATCTATATTTATTAGGGTAACCCAACTAACTCATAGTCACAAGTAGATTTAGACACAAATTGAGAAGAGAAAAGCAAGATAACAATGGATTAACTATAGAATTTTCTTTCATGTCTTGATTAATATAAACTTTGTATATCCATAGAGGTGGAAAGGGAAGGAAATCACATCGAAAATTTTTTCTTCACTCAAACAAGCACACACAAGTTACTAGACCTTGAAAAGAAGAATTCATCCTAATCCATGATGCAATGTGATAAAAACACTTAAGTCTAGCATTAATTTGATCAAACATTGAAATACATAACACACGAAAACAAGTACCTGTACTTCTCCAACCAAGGAATTCGATAACGTGGAATCCCATTGATCCATGTGAAGGATCGAAAGCTCAATGCCAAAGCAATCCATGAAAATGCAACACAAATGTTAGTTGTTTTGCTCAAGTGCAAGTGGGATCGAGACAACTCCTAGAAAAATGAAGTAAGCAAATACAAGGATGGAAAAAGTAAAGAGGACAAGAAGACACTATTGAATTGATTGTAAATGATTGAGGTAAAAGGTGGAAACCCTAGTGTAAATCTAGTGATGGAGAGGGGAGAGGATGAAGTCGTTGATGTATTGACCATGTAGCTATAGTCTACATGATTTGACAACAACTATAAATGTTTTAAAGGTTAGAAATTAGGTATGGATGCAATGACTACTTCGATCTTGAAAGACCACGACCTAAACCGAAGTAGTTAGTGTCGATGACCTCAAATGAGGAGTTTACATATAAGATTGAAGAGAATGGGTTCGTTGATTAGAAATCGATTTTTTTACAGGACCAAGAAAATTTATGAGAGAGTAATGGAAGAATAAAAACAAATGGAATGGAATTTTGTAGGTCAAATTGTTTTTCAATGGATTAACTGAACTAGGGATCTATATTTGTTACGGTAAGTCAATTAACTCCTAGTCGTAAGCAGATTAAACACAAATTGAGAAGAGAATGACAAGTTAATGATGGCTAAGTGATAGAGTTCTGTTACGTTTATTAATTAACCTATGCTTCGGAGATTAAGTGAGGTATACATGGAAGGAAATCACATGGAATTAAATTTTGTAGGTGTTGAACCTGGTTGATTGAAGATAAGAACACCCAAAAGTATCGTATAGATCTTTTTTTTGCTTGAAAAACCATAGACAAGTTACCAAACCTTGAAAATGTGACTTGATCCTGATCCATGATGCAATGTAATAATAACTCCCAAGTATACCATACATTTTGTCAAACATTGAAATACATGACAACTGGAGATGCATAAATGTACTTATCCAAACAAGGAAGTTGATGATGTGGAATCCCATTGATCCATTTTAATGATAGTAACATCAATGTTGAAATAGACCAAGTATCTGAAACAAAAACATTAGTTTTTTTTCTCGAGCACAAAGGGATTGGGACGACTCGTAGAAAAATGGAGCAAGTAAGCAGATGTTAGGATGGAGAAAGCAAAGAGGACAAGAAGGCACTACCGAATAGCTTATAAATGACAGCGTGAAAGGTGGAAACCCTTGTGTAAATATGGTGATGGAGAGATGGGAGAAGATGGAATCATTGATCTATTAACCATGTAGTTGCAGTTTACATGATCCGACAACAACGAGAAATGTATTAAGTGATAGGAAAGAGGTATGGATGCAATGATTATTTCAATCTTGAAAGAAATCTCGATTCGGACACTACCCAAGACAACGACCTAGCCTAAGGAAGTCACTAGTGATGAACTGAAAGGTGGAATTGACATATAAGAGTGATGAGAAGGGGGCCTTGATAATAAAATGTTTTTTATACAATCAAAAAATCGTATGAGAGAGAAAGGGAGGAAGAAAAACACATTGAATGAAATTTTTTAGGTCATATTGTTTTTCACAAGATTAACTGACCAAGGGATCTAGATTTACTCAAGTAACCCAACTAACTCCTAGTCACAAGTATAATTTGACACAAGTTGAGAAAATAAAGGCAAGCTAACAATTGCTAAATTATAGAATTTTCTTTCGTGTCTTGATTAATCCAAACTTTGTATATCAATAGAGCTAGACAGTGAAGGAAATCACATCGAAAAGTTTTTCTTTGCTCAAAAAAGCACACACAAGTTACTAGAACTTGAACAGAAGACTTCATCCTAATCCATGGTGTAATGTGATAAAAACACTTAACTTAAGTCTAACATTCATTTGATCAAACATTGAAATACATGACAGGAGAAAATGACTACCTGTACTTCTCCAACCAAGAAAGTTGATAACGTGGAATCCCATTGATCCATGTGAATGATTGTAAGCTCAATGCCAAAGCAATCCATGAATCTGCAACAAAAATGTTAGTCATTCGCTCAAGCACATGTCAGATCGGGACAGATCCTAGAAAAATGAAGTAAGGAAATGCAAGGATGGAAAAAGTAAAGAGGACAAGAAGACACTGTCGAATAGCTTGTAAATGATTGAGGTGAAAGGCAGCAACCCTAATGTAAATCTAGTGATGGAGAGTGGAGAGGATGAATTCGTTGATGTGTCAATCCATGATGCAATGTAATAATAAGACCCATTTCTACCATACATTTAATCAAACATTGAAATTCATGACAGCTGGAAATGCGTACCTGTAATTATCGAAACAAGCAAGTTGATGATATGGAATCCCATTGATTTGTTTTAATGATCGTAACATCAATGCCGAAATAGTCCAATTATCTACAACACAAATGTTAGTTGTTTTTCTTGAGCACAAAGAGATTGGGACGGCTCGTAGAAAAATGGAGCAAGTAAGGAAATGCCAAGATGGAGAAAGAAAAGAGGACAAGAAGACACTACCGAATAGCTTATAAATGACAGCATGAAAGGTGGAAGCTCTGGTGTAAATCTGGTGATTCAGAGAGGGGAGAGGATGGAATCGTTGATTTATTGACCATGTAGCTGCAATCTACATGATTCAACAACAACGAGAAATGTATTAAGCGATAGGAAAGAGGTATGGATGCAATGACTAGTTCAATCTTGAAAGAAATCTCAATTTGGGCACTACCCAAGACAATGGCCTAGCCTAAGGTAGTCACTAGCGATGAGCTCAAAGGTGGAATTTACATATAAGAGTGAAGAGAACGGGATAATTGGTAAGAAAACGTTTTTTTATACAATCAAGAAAATGTATGAGAGAGAAAGGGAGGAAGAAAAATAGATGGAATGGAATTTTGTAGGTCAGATTGTTTTTCAATGGATTAACTGACCTAGGGTTCTATATTTATTAGGGTAACTCAATTAAGTCCTAGTCACAACTAGAATTTAACACAAATTGAGAAGAGAATGGTAAGCTACCAATGGCTAAGTTATAGAGTTCTCTTTCATGTATTAATTAACGTAAACTTTGGATATGAAGAGAGGTGGACAGGAAAGCAAATCACATGGAAAAGTTTGTCTTCGCTTGAACAAGCATACACAAGTTACTAGACCTTGAAAAGAGGACTTGATCCTGATCCATGATGCAATGTAATAATATCACCTAAATCTACCGTTCATTTGATCAAACATTGAAATATATTGAAGAAAATAAATGACAATAACATGAATATTTCATTCCACATTTTGTCAAACACTTGAATATCTAGGGTTTTTTATTAAAAATTTACTCATAAACTTGAAATAAAAACCACCACTTCAAGATCTTCTTAAATACTGAAGTATCAATCATACACATGAGACATTGATGTTTTGGTCAACAGACCCAGAAAAACCCCAACTCCGAGGAAAACCCTAGAAAGAAGAATTTTTTTTAAGAAGAATACTCAGAAATTTTCCATCTACACATGAAATAATTCCTTCAACCCTCACTGACAGAATTAACCCAAATTGGAACAACAGAAAAATACCTCAATTTTTGAGCCACTAATGGTTGTATGGCCTCCACACATTATCTTATACTATTATACTTTCCATTGTCAGGCCTCAAAAATCATGCCACGCGTGTCATAATTTATTGATTCATTATGGCATGCTAGTCTAAAATAAATGCAACAGCAATACCTCAGGATATGTGCCCACACGTGTTGTATGGTCACTCTCAGACTGCTGCTGTACGGTTTTGGATTCCTTGGGAAATGTGTTTCTCCTTGCCTTGGGAAACATGCCAATGCTCTAAGACATTCCTTCTCTCTCTTCAATATTCTTCTTCCTCTCTCTTCATTAATGGTGTGTTCAATTTGTCTTCTCTTTTTCTGTATTATACTTTAAAAACTGTAACCACCTATATTAACCACCTAATCTAGGGTTGAGATATTTTACAAAATCTAGGGCCATCATTTAATCCACTCATTTATTTTATAATTAATTCACTTTAATTATTAAATAAACTTTTAAGTGAGATGCATTCTATAAAGTATGAAACATCAGTTTATTTATACAACATTCACTTATTATATAAATGTACAAGGACAAAGTGTAAGTCCTCCTCATCACACTACACCAAAAATATGAGTGAGGACCTTCAAAGTTAACTTTCAACATACATGACAAGTGAAAGTGAGTACCTGTGGAAGCCCGTCGATCCATGTGAAGGATCATAATGTCAATTCCAAACCAATTAATGAATCTGTAACAAAAATGTTAGTTGTTTTGCTCAAGCGTATGTGGGATTGAGACGACTTCTAGAAAAATGGAGTAAGTAACCAAATTTAAGGATGGGAAAAGTAAAGAGGAAACACTATTGAATAGCTTATAAATGACTGAGGTGAAAGGTGGCAACTCTAATGTAAATCTAGTGATAGATAGAGGGAATACGATGGAGTCCTTGATGTATTGAACATGTAGCTGCAATCTACATGATCCTAAAACAACGAGAAATTTATGAAAGAGTAGAAAATAGGTATGAAGGAAATGACTACTTCAATCTTGAAAGAATCCATCTCAAGTCGGGCCCTACCCAAGACAATTAACTAGAACGAAGCAGTCACTAGCAATGAGATCAAATGTGGAGTTGACCTATAAGAGTAAAGAGAAGGGGTTCATTGATGAGGAATTGATTTTTTTTATATGACCATGAAAACTTGTGAAAGAGTAAGGGAGGAAGAAAAACTAATGGAATGGAATTTTGTAGGTCAAGTTTTTTTTCAGTGTAATAATTGACCTAGGGATCTAGATTTGTTAGGGTAACTCAATTAACTCCTAGTCACAAGAAGAATTAGACACAAATTGAGAAGAGAAAGGCAAGCTAACAATGGCTAAGTTATAGAGTTCTAATTCATTTCTTGATTAACCTAAACTTTAGAGGTTAAGAGAGGGATACATGGAAGGAAATTACATGGAAAACATTTTTGTAGGTGTTGATCCTGGATGATTCAAGATAAGAGAATCCAAAAGTATCCTATATATTTTGTTCGCTCGAATAAGGGTAGACTGTTGGATCTTGTGCAAATTTCAAAGCTATTCTTATTGTAATGTTTTGTACCTCCTATGGGACATTATATTAATGTAATCAATCATGTAAACCCTTGAAAATATTAATGTAAACCTTGGGAGAGAATCACACAAGAAAAAAATTTAAATAAACCTTATTTTATATTTCCTGAAGATAGATGGTTGAGTGGGTCAAACTACCCGAAAACTGTGGGAAAAACTACCCTAGTCAAGTCAACCCAGTTAAGACCAGTTAGGTTGGCCCAATATGGGAAAAATTCACATTTTACATGCATAAATAGAAAGGTTGAACCTCTCATTTGGTGATTCAATCAAGGAAAGTTCGTACTAGTCAAGAAAAGCAAACTCCTGCAGCTAGGAGACTGCTTTTTTGAGGTCTTCACCTTGGAGAAGTTTCTCATTTTTTGGGGGTTTGTGCTACGACTATATGGATGTACATCATTCTATATTGAAAGGTCTAACCTTGGTGTTGTTAAGGATTAAACACCCTTGTAACCTAGGGTCTGGGGTTACCACTTTACTTCTAACCTTGCAGACAATTAGCTTTAATAAAGCACATAAAGGAAATAGGAAGCAATACTTGACTCACCTGATTACCGATGGTTGATCCAAGATTGATCTTCTTCCACTCTGCTTCTCTCCAATGCTTCCAGGGATGCACCTCCTTCACCTGGAAAGAGCAAATTCTCCAAGTACAATCTTATACATGTATATATGACAGGTTAGATAAACAATATATCTAGTGCATAATCAAATATATTCATCAACCATAATACATGAAAGAGACTCAACACAATATTGGAAGAAGAATTCTCTTTATTAACAATCAGTGAATGAGATAAGAGTACAAACCAACACCTGAGACAAGGACTCCTCTACAACCACAGGAATCTGAGTTATGCTGCTCCAAGAATTTTGAAGATATACCACTAGCATAACTTTGCTCTCCAAACTTGATTGATTAATGCCCTCCCCAAGGCCTTTATGTATACTTTGGGAAATAGAGTGGTTTCGAAGGTTGAGGAGGTTGAGATAGTTGGGGTGGTTAATGATTAGGGCCCAACTAATCTCCATTAATCATGATTTATATTTTTTAATGTCGAATGAAGATGTACGCAACTATTAATATAGGAAACTCGCGTATGACATGCAAGTTGCTTAAAGGAAACCCATGTATGCTGATGTACGCAGGTTGCAATGGAGATAGTCGTGTACAGTACGCGAGTTGTCAATGGGAATAGTCGTGTACATACACGAGTTGAAATGAAGATAGTATTGTATGCCATTCAACTCTTAGAAAAATAATATGGCAATCTGGTTGAAGGGTAAATGCGTTTCATGTCATGCCCATCTATAGTGTTTTGGAAAACTTCAATCCTAAGATGTACTTTTGTGTACCAACATAAGGAATGTCGGCACTCGGACGGAGAAGTGCCATTTAGGTTGATAACAGATGCCCCCTAATGTGTGAGGTCAGAGGGAAATGATCGCTGAAATACATTATAATATTTATCTTGGAGAACTCAAAAGTCCAATGGAGCAGAGGTAGTACCTAAAACAAATACATAATCATTGTTGGAGACATTTACCACCATACACACTCTTTTTGGTCAATTTGGCCTAGTTAAACCACTATCCTAAGTATTATTGACTTAATTGATATCAGAGGAGCACTAGATGACATCAGCTAGATCACACCCACGCCTACCTTTAGTCAAGGAGGCTAACTTAGCCTTCTCCTACATTCGGGGAGGCTAACTAGAGCACTCCAGGGGTGATCTGAGTGTCATTAATGCCCCATATTGCTAACTGATGGTTACAATCAGTTAAACAGAGCAGTGAAGGTTCCCTCCATCATTAAATTGATTATTTATTGATTATTTAATGAACTGGAGTCAACAAAGGCGCCTCCAACCACTTCTAATGTTCAGTTACACTTCAGTTAACCTCATCGGGGTTCATTGGAGTCATTGAAGCACTACCACTTGTTGGTTGGCTTGATGTGACATGTGTCTAACCTACTTTCAGTTAGACTCGGTCATTTATTGCACTCCGACTTCAGTTAGGGCTCAGTTGAGTCAATTAGGGTTTTGATCAGTGGTTAACTTGAGTGTTGACTATGGCTTACATTCAGTTAAGATAGACTCACTCATTCAATTCGAATGAACTCCTTGGTAATTTGAATTTCTTTGTCATTCATGCTTGCAGCATGATCATTGTATTGTATTATTCATTCTTTATGTGAATATACAGAGCGGCTACGCATTTTGTAGCACAATTACACCATTTTCATGCCTTATTGTTATTAATCTCTTATGAGACTGTGTCTTGGTCCCTAGATTACTGTGACAGATTAATATGGTATTAGAGCTCATAGCGGGACGAAGCTTAGATCTCTCAAAAACAAGGTTTTTGACAGATCTTGCATGAAAATTGAGCAATAGCTCAAAAATCCAGCCCTGCAACCAGAAGCCAAGGTTTACCACTTAATACCCCAAGTAAAGAACTTGTTGATCAACCTTGCTTGATTGACTATGCTGGGTGTGATGAAAGCCTAAAATGTGAAGGTTGTCTGACCTTACATTGCCCATTTTCTTGTGATTTTCAGGTTTTTTTGACAAGTGAAAGCATTCGCTCCAGCATATTCAGATGGCTTCTTCCATAGATATTTTGACTCCATTCAATTTCCACTCATGGAAAGGAGACATGGAGATACAGATTTGCTCTAGAGGACTCTATAGGGTCACCATGGACGCTAAAGAAGAGCTTGGTTCTGCAATAGACAAATCTAGATTCTTGAACAAGAAGGATGAAGCATTCAGATTCTTGTGCCTCTCTGTTTCCCGAGATATTCTTTTCCATCTTTTAGGATTGAAGACTCCAAAAGAAATTTGGGACAAATTGGAATCCCTGTATGGAAAGTAGGATGATTTTAGATTTTAGCAGCTCGAAAATGAATTGATGTCTCTCTAGCCCTCCAATTTCGAGACCTTGAATGATTTTTTCACAAAGTTCAAGCACATTGTCTTACTGTTGAAGCAATGCAAAGTGGAGAAAAAGGATGATCAACTCATCCTCACTATAATATCCAAACTTGGAGCTAATTATTCAGTTTTTGTCTCTACATTCTGTGCAGGAAATCTCACAACCCCTGGATGGAAGATGCCTACACTCAATGCCTTCATCGAGTCCCTAACAAGTGAACATGATAAGCTTATCCATATGGGGATCATCAGATCCTCCCGTGATCAATCCCTCCATGTCTCGGGCCCAAAGATATGAAGGGTAAAGGAAAGCAGCAGAAGAACCCAAAAACTAAATTCGAAGCTCCTAAGCCTAAATTTGAAAACCAACAGCATGATGAGTCTTCCGGCTCAAAGAAGAACAAAGGGAAAGGGCATCATGGAAAGTAAAAAGTCAAGTGTTCATACTGCGAGAAGGGCTTCCACCTTGAACATGCCTACATGAAGAAAAAGCTTGATGAAGCTACCTCTCTCCTTGAGAGAAATCACATCAATCTTTCGGAAAGCTTTCGGATGAGAGATCAGCACGATCGAGAACCACAACATGAAAAAGGTCATGCCCTCATGGAAAGCACTTCGAAGTCCAAAGCACTCTTGATTGATTCTAGATCTTCAAACCACATGATGGCTGAAAGAGACTCCTTTTCATCCTTGGAGACCGGAAAATCCATACCCATCCACATGGGAGATGACTCCACCATCATTTCAGAAGGAAAACTTATGGTTGATCTTGAGAATGGTTATTTTTCAAATGTTTTGTATGTACCGTCTCTGGCATCAAATATCCTTAGTGTCTATCAGATGAAACATACAGAAGTTCCTAAGAGAGTATCTTTTAGCCCTGATGATGTTGAGATAACGGAACTTGCATCCGAGAAACTCATTACTAAAGGCCTTGCAAACCATCATGCAAAAGCCTAGAGTTCTCCCACTTTGTGGCAGATGCAAAGCTCACCGCCCTGCTAACTCATGGAAATGAAGTTAGTAGGCTATGGTATGAAAGGTTTGGCCATCTAAATTTAAAATATTTGCAGCAATCACAGAAAAAATCCATGGTTGAAGGCCTTTCGGTCATCAAGGAAACCACTGGAAATTGCAAGGGCTGTGTGGTTGGAAAACACCCTAAGCACAAGTTCGATCGGGGGAAGGCAAACCAAGCTACATGCATATTGGGGCTGATACATTCTGATATCAATGGTCTGATGCTTGTCACATCCATGAATGGATCAAGGTATCTTCTGACCTTTATTGATGATTTTTCAAGGTACACATGGGTTTTCTTTCTCAAAAAGAAGTCTGAAGTATGTGAAAAATTCTCTGAACTAAAGCCCTTGATCGAGAATGCCTCTGGGCTTAAGATTAAGATATTGAGATCTGATAATGGTGGGGAGTATGTCAGTAATGAGTTGCTACAAATATGCTCCCAAAGTGGTATTCATATCCAACATTCAATTCCCTACACTCCCCAGCAGAATGGAGTAGCGGAAAGGAAGAATCGGTCTCTCAAGGAGATGACCACCTGTATGTTGGAATCAAAGAAGTTGGCTGCAAATTTGTAGGCTGAAGCCATGCATGCTGTAGCATACATTCAAAACAGAGTGGCACACTCATCTATGAAAGGGAAGACCCATTTCTAAGCATACTTCAGACACAAGCCGAATGTGTTGAACCTACGGATGTTTGGGTCCACTGCATGGGCCCGAATTCCACTTGATAAAAGAAGGGCTTTGCAACCTTAAAGCATAGAATGTATGTTTATTGGGTATCCTGATGAATCAAAATGTTTCAAGCTACTGGATATCAAAACAAAATATATCATCATCGAAATAAGTGTCAAGTTCGATGAGCCTCTTCAGGAGGTGGAACTAGTGAAGGAGAAAACTGTTCAATTTCCTTCCTATTCTACTGAATATTTGGATGATGAAATTGGGGGTGATGACCCTGATTTGGATATTATGATTTCTGATATCAGTGTGCAGCAAAAATAAAATGTTGAATCAGAACCTGAAGTACAAAATCATCTTCCCACATGGTCCCAACAGACACTCTCCTCCACAGAAAACAACATTGGAAATTCGGATGATCCAAGGAGAACCTAGACTGATTTCCAAAGAGCAGGTATTGCGCTCTTATCCTGATAATTTGCTGTCTGAAACTTGCTATTTGATGATTAGTTTAGACCAAAAATACTACTACCATGCTCAGAAAGATCCGAGATGGCAAGTTGCCATGGATGAAGAGATGAATTCTCTTCAGAAAAACACTACTTGGGAGCTAGTTTCTCTTCCTCCGGGAAGGAAATTGGTTCAATGCAAGTGGGTGTTTTGGACCAAGGTTGCTGCTGATGGAAGCACCTACAAATATAAGGCAATTATAGTGGTAAAAGGTTTCTCTCAGGTCCAAGGTGTGGACTACCATGAGACCTTTGCACTGGTTGCAAAAATGGACTCCATCCGCCTAGTTTTGGCAATTTCGGCATCTAAGCACTGGGAAGTGCGTCATATGGATGTTAATTCAGCCTTTCTACATTGAGATATTCATGAGGAGATATACATGAAGTAGCATGAGGGCTACATCTTTGATCCATATTTGGTTTGCAAGCTAAAGAAGTCACTATACGGGTTAAAACAGGACCCAAGAGAGTGGTATTCCAAAATGGATGCCTTCCTTCTCTCGCAAAAATTCCAAAGGTGTAGATCAAATCCAAATGTGTATTTACAGCAGTTTGATGGTCATTTTATTATTATTGTTTTATATGTTGATGACTTACTGATCATAGGTAGCACAGTTGCTTATATTTCAGCCATCAAAACTGCTTTCACAATGCCTTTGAAATGAGTGATTTGGGGCTCCTAAAACAATTTTTGGGGCTCGAAATTGAGCAAAATTATGATGGCATAATGGTCACTCAGTCCAAATAAATATCAGACCTATTATTAAAGTTTAACATGGTTTAATTTAGGCCTGCACCATTCCCTTTCCTTTCAGGGATCAGCCTTGAAGAAGGAAAAAGCACACCTCCCATGGACTGCACTATCTATCAACAACTGATTGGTAGCTTGTTGTACTTGACACGTTCTCGGCCTAATATCTGTTATGTCATGAATGCTGTATCAAGATACATGCAACATCCTCATGATATTCATTGGAAGGAAACCAAGAGGATCCTCCAGTATATTCAGGGAACCAGGACCTACAACATTCACTATGCTGCAGACTCTGAGATAGAGCTGGTTGGATACACAGATTCCAATTGGGCGGGTGATTCTATTGATCGAAAGTCTACTTATGGATATGTAATCATGTTTGGTGGTGGCCCCATTTTCTGGTCTAGCAAAAAATAGGCTGCCATAGCATTATCTTCAACAGAGGTCGAGTATTGAGAAGTGGTGAATGCTTGCATCCAAGCAGTTTGGTCGCAAGGCATTCTTTCAGAGTTTGATCTTGGTAGTACCTTATCCACTATCCTCTTTTGTGACAATCAGACTACTATTAAGATATCCACATATCCAGTTACCAGGCAGAGGACCAAGCATGTAGAGATCCACATGCACTATATCACGAAGCTAGTGCATGATAGGACCATCATTCTGCAATACTGCCCAACTGATGAGAATATTGCAGACATCTTCACCAAGATATTTTCAGAAAATAAGTTCACTTACCTCTATTCACTGTTGGGGGTGAGTTCATTAGGGTGATTCAGACTACTTTCAGTGTTCATCTTGAGGGGGGGTTTTTCCCACTGGGTTTTCCCTCTTTTCCTAACTTAGTTTGTTTTTTAGCATTGTTTCAGTTTCAGCATTGTACAGGGTGGCCTATGGTCATAGTTTTCGAGGCCCTAGCATTTTTATGCATTTTATTTTTTCTAACTTCTCCTGAGTATAGCTTAAGGGGGGGTGTTGGAAACATTTACCACCATACACACTCTTTTTGGTCAATTTGGCCTAGTTAAACCACTATCCTAACTATTATTGACTTAATTGATATCACAGGAGCACTAGATGACATCAAATAGATCACACCCATGCCTACCTTTAGTCAAGGAGGCTAACTTAGCCTTCTCCTACATTCAAGGAGACTAACTAGAGTGCTCCGGGGGTGATCTGAGTGTCATTAATGGCCCATATTATTAACTGATGATTAAAATCAATTAAACAGAGCACTGAAGGCTCCCTCCATCATTAAACTGATTATTTATTGATCATTTAATGAACTGGAGTCAACAGAGGTGCCTTTAACCACATCTGATGTTCAGTTACACTTCAATTAACCTCATCAGGGTTCATTGGAGTCATTGAAGTGCTACCACTTGTTGGTTGGCTTGTTGTGACATGTGTTTGACCTACTTTTAGTTAGACTCAGTCATTTATTGCACTCTGACTTCAGTTAGGGCTCAGTTGAGTCAATTAGGGTTTTGATCAGTGGTTAACTTGAGTGTTGACTATGGCTTACATTCAATTAAGCTAGACTCACTCATTCAATTCGAATGACCTCCTTGGGAATTCTAATTTCTTTGTCATTCATGCTTGCAACATGATCATTGTATTGTATTACTCACTCTTTATGTGAATATACAGAGCGGCTACTCATTTTGTAGCATAATTACACCATTTTCATGCCTTATTGTTATTAATCTCTTATGAGACTGTGTCTTGGTCCCTAGATTACTATGACAGATTAATAATAATGTCATATAAAAAATCATATCCGAGGATGCTATGTTCAATATATTGGAACACTAGCACCTTTACAATATTTGAGTACATCATATAGTACGGGTACAAGACCACGTATATTACAAAGGTGGATCGAAGCCACAATATACAATAATGATGAGTCTTCAAAGATCTGGAAGCTGTGTAAGTGACCACAACATAATCTTGTGCAACTTAGTCCATAGATGTGAAACTAAGGTCCTCGTAAAATATCCCAGCGATGACAGCGCTTCATGGCTTCCACACAATCTTTAAAGACCGTGGGCCAGAAATAACCGGCACGTAATATCTTCTAGGTCGTTGCTAACCCAGATAAATGACCCCCACACGCTCCACTATGGGCATCATTTAGGAAAATCTCCGCTTCCTTGTGGGTAAGACATCGACGCAAAATGAAATCTACCCCCCTAAGATATAAAGTATCTCCTATAATGAGGTAGTTCTTGGCATGTAGGCGTAGTTTACATCATTCTTCTCGCGAGAAAGCTGCAAGATACTTCAAAGTCTGGAGATATAAAGTATATCTCCGTACCAGGGGTCAAAGGTGGAAATCAAAAAGATATGCTCATTTGAGAATGAGTCTTCTTCAATGGCTACATATTCCTCTACTGAAAATTCTACAATGAGCTCAGCAAACACTAAGGATTTTTTGGATTTGGCGGATTGAAAATCCAAATCAAACTCTTGGAGAATGACTATCCATTTGTTGAATTTGCCTCCAACTATCCATCGAGACAAAACATATTGAAAATGATTAACATATACCACTACCGTCGTAGTCCTCAGTAAGATCTAGTGATGTAACCTCTAAACAGCATAAACAGCTGCTAAGGCCAACTTCTTGATGTGGGAATACCTAAGTTCAGGTCCGGCTAAAGCATGGTTGAGATAGTAGATGACATGCACTTGGAGCTTATCATCCTCCTGGACTAGGACTACCCTTATGGTCGACTCAGATGTGGCCAAATACAATATAAAATCCCTAGGGTAATCTGGCGGATGCAATAATGGTGCCGACAACAGAGCTTTTTTTAATGCCTCAAATGTGAGTTGTGCAATTTTATCCCATACCAATGGGGTGTCCTATTTTAACAGGTGCATGAAACCTTTAATAATCTTGGCATAATTTACAATAAAACGTCGAAGAAAATTATACTTCCCCTGCATGCTCTGAAGTTGCCTGATAGAACGAGGAGGAGGCAGATTTACAATGGCCTCAACTTTCAAAGGATCCACCTGAATGCCTTTGTTAGAAACAATGAATCTGAGCAATCTTCCTGACTCGACATAGAAAACGCACTTGTGGGGATTCAAGCGAATTTTATAGTATCTGCATCGTTCAAAAATCAAACACAAGTGATCAGGGTGATCGATCCTCTTACGAGAATGTGCAGGCAAATCATCAAGGTAGGGTTCAACAATGGCCTTAATATCGTGAAAGGCAAAATTCATTGCCCGCTAAAAGGTTTCCCCAGCATTTTTCAATCCAAAGGGAATTTTCTTGTACGCGAAGGTACCCCAAGGACAAATGAAAGCTGCTTTATGTTGGTCTTTCGGTTTATTTGGATTTGATTATATCCACAGAAACCATCCATAAACGAAAAGACTTCACTTCCCACGCAAGCATCAATAATTTGATCTATAAATGACATGGGATAGTTGTCCTTGGGATAGGCTTTGTTTAAATCTCGAAATTTAGTACACACGCGTATGGTCTCTTGCTTTTTATCAACAGGAACAGGGTTGGATACCCATTCTATCAAAGTTATGGGATAAATAAAACTGGCTTTCAGTAGTTTCTCCACTTCAGCCTTCACTATCGCCGCTTTATGCGGGTTAACAGGTCTCAACTTTTGTCGAACGAGTTTAGCGTCAGGGTATGCTCGGATCTCATGCTCAACTATAGATGGATCAATTCCTGGCATCTCCTCATATGACCAGGAAAAAATGTCGCGAAATTTCTTAAACAAGGTCGTATATATCGCAATCTCCTCAAGAGAGCAGTTTACGTCGATATGCACATTTTCCACAACGTTAGGATTTATAGAGCTATTGATAGGGATAGTAGCGGAAATATTTTCCATGTTCCCCTCAACAAACATCCCTTCCCTTCGTAAGGGATTAATGGGCGTATCAACATCGTCTGCTAGTCTCATATGAAACTCCTGGTTCTCTATCCTAGTTAACTCTAGAAGAAAATAGGATCGCTGGTGAATATCTTTACAAATCTTATATCATCCGCACATGGCTTCCAGAATGGCTTCATTCGAAGGTAAAACCATATCTAAGCAATCTCTAGAATGCAAAGAGTTTTCTGCCCAAGCAGGCAGATAGGATTTTTCCAGTTCCTCTAAGACTGTGAGGGGGATCGAAATGGGATCAACAGCGGTATGGGTGATAGCTTGATAAGCCACTTCCGCTGTTGATAAGGGCACTTCAGGTTCATGGTGGGAACAAAGAACCCAAGGATCAGTTCTATCAACAACCATAGATATGGACTTCCCCACACTAGTAGAACCTATATAATTAATCAGATCTAGAAAATCAAAAGTGCCCATCAATGATGCATACATTCCAGTCCCTAAGCTCTCTGAAGCAGGTTTAACCTGATCAACCAATGGTATAGTGGACTCATTAGATTCCATGCGGCCTTTTCGAGTAAAACTGAGTTGGTCAAAAGTAACCAAATTCCCTTCATGTGGAAACACTACCACCCCAAAAATGGCCGATGCAATAGCAGACATGGCATAAGTCCAACTTCTCCCCAAGAGAAAGTTGTATTCCAAAGGGGCATCAATCACCTCTACCTCAACAGACACAGCTTTCCCTATCAGCTTAATTTCAAAAGATTGTAGGATACCATGTGGACAGAATGACCTTCCATCGAAAGCAGTAAGTATGGTGTTTGATGGGACTAGCTCTTGGGATCCAAGAGCTTTTCAACAAGACAAGGACATAACACATGTAGAAGCACCCTCGTCGACAACTGCTCTTCCAATGGTCTTTCCACCATGGATGACATCAATCGATAAGGCTACATGATATGGTAGGATAATTTTGACATCAGACAAATTAAATTTTGCTATGAGACTCAATGAATCCATACTTCCTAAGGCTGCTAAGAGTGCATCCCGCTGGGTGGGACAACTCTGTAACACCTCTAAAGTCGACATTGCACAAGGAGTTTGGGCTAAGTCTTCAACTACGGAGTAGTTTGCTGCAGCCCTAGCATTAGGATTATGTAAGGTCTTCTTAAAGACACCTTTCAGTATCTTGGACATAATTTTGGCAGGTTTCTCAATCGTGAGAGGGTTAGAATTTTCACCTATTGATTTACCCTTCTACGAGGTCTCTTTTTCATAGTTCTTGTTCCTGGTCTGTAGTAAAGTTTGGGATCGAACCATGTTGATATAATTGGGTTCAGGAGCATTTGAGGTGCCCCCTGCTGCATTTGAAGCTAAAGCAGAATTCTATCCCTAGGGAAAAGGATCCTTCAAGACATCCGGTTGTTGGGATTTTAATAGCTTCTGAGCTTGTTTCATAAGGGGACATAGATGGGTAAGGTGATCTTCATGGCACAACTTACATGGTAATTTCACCTTCTTCTTTTCTTTCTTGCCCCCATCAGCATTGTTTGTGGGTTTTTGCTTGTTTTGGTTTCCCTCCCCTTTATTTCCTCTCTTCTTTTTCCCACCAGGCTGCTGATTTCCCTTCTGAGAGGTTTGTGCAAAAACATTTTCATTTTGGGGCGAGGGGGCAGCCTTTGCTACCTCCGCCATAGAATGTTTGATGGATAGCTGATGGAGCTGTTTGGCCAAAGATTCTACAATGGGAGAATTTACGGAACCAATCACACCATCAGCATGGGGTCCAGGCTTAGGTTTCTCTACATCTTGCATTGGCCTTGGTGCCTCAGGGATAATCTCATATAAGATCATAGGCTAAGAATATATCAAATCTAGTTGCTCGGCCCTAAGGACAACTTCTTCCTCATTCGTCACTCCTGAAGTAGATACATCCTTTGATATATAAGGCAATAGTGATTTAAGAAACCATTCTAATAAGAACTCAGGAGGTATAGTGGCTTTAATAAGGATCTTCCGTCTTCTCCATTCTTGGATGTGATCCAAGATATGGGTGTCCTTGTTCTTTTGGAAGGTAGACAACAAGTCCATTCCGAAATCATATCGGACATGAAGCCGGAAGTAACTAAGAAATGCATTAGCCAAGTCCCAAAAACTGCTAAACGCACCAGAAGGCAACTCAATGTACCATTTTGCTGCAATACTCATCAAAGTTCTTTAGAATAGCCTCAACCGAACTGAATCTTCATTCAGTGAATTGGAAGAGCACCATAAATGGAAAGTGGTGACATGAGCTCTAGGATCGTCACCAACATTGCCTTCAAATTTTGGGATATTCAAGGGCAGCTTGGTAGGGACGGGTGGCCAAGAGGGATCATGTCTCACCAGGTCATTCATCAGTTTAGACAAATCTGGCAAGTTTAACGTCACCAGGAAAGGAATCTTAGGCCTAACTAGAGTACTAAAAGTACTAGTTTGGGGATTAGAGGGACTTGCTCCCATATTCCCATATGTGAAGGTGGGGTTGCCCCTTATTGCCGGTTGTGAAGTGGATGGGTTTCTTTGGAAAGGATTCCATCCATAAGCCACCAGATTGTTTCTGTGAGGTGCGGTATAAGAGGTTCTAGTTGCCCCATTTGAAACTGGGGTTTGAAATACAGGAGCAGGTATCCCTCCAATAAAAAGCGAAAAGGGAGAGCTCGTGAATAGAGCTGAAACCGAAGTTTGAAAACCTTGACCATAAGGGTTAGTGTTTCCAAACTGCACCCCTACATATGATGGTGTTGGGCATACGTATGGATTGGATGGGGGAATGTGCCCCCAATTCCAAGGAAATCCTTTGACAAACGCCAAGGATCCTAGAGGACCACTTTGGGCAATGTGTGTGCGAAGGAAGTAGGAATTGTAGGTACACTAGGAATCCCAGTGACAATGCCACCAGAAGCACTTGCTAGATTTGTGGGAGCCGGTGGTTGAACCACTTGGCTCACTGGAGTTAAGGGCGTAGTAGGTATACTTGTTCTAGGGGTACCTACTGGGGTAGGTAGCAACCCGTCAGCCGGAGCGGCTAAGGTGGAAGTGAAATAACTTTCTCCTGCAGTAGACATTATCCTACCCACAGGGACACCAATCACAGGTGAGTCGAAAGGACGAACCTAAACGATCACAGGATCATTTAAGTCAGATAGAGGTGTATTAAAATTCCTTGCAAACTCATCAGCCTACAGGTATTCTATCTCAACTATGTTTAAATTAAAATGGTTTTCCCTAAGTGCTGCTTACTCGGAATGTCACTAACTCCTATCGGTTCAAAAGAACCGTCTATGTCCAATCTCCGCCTTTGAGGGGGAGGTGGAGGTTCCAAAGTAATAATCGGAGGAAGGTTTTTCAACCTTCATGACTTTCTGATAGATTTGTCCTTCACGATTGTAAATTTGACTCTTCAAACCCTAAGGTTTGCTAAAACATAGACAAACCATAGAGAAATCACTACAAAAATTCCTAAAGTCTCAACAATCACAAAGGGTAAAAGGTATGCTTTCCCGAAGAAAGTTAAGAGACAGTTTCTTAGCATCCTTGAAGAGGTTCTTAGGCACAAGTGGAGGAATCACCCACTGCCCTCCTACACTTTCAACAAGGGTTACTTTCCAAGCCCGCCCAAAGTGAACCAGAAATAGCCTTCTGGTTTACCTGTGTATAAACCCTAGATGTCAAGAGACTAGAGGCTACCTTAACTATATCAATAGTCTGGGGGGACAGTCGCAAGCCTGATTCGTATGCATGGGCAGGGTAGTTGAGAGTGAAACTCTGTTTAGGATAAAATCCCCAGATGCGTAAAAACCCTGGTCTATGTTTCGACAAGGAATTGGAGGGTTATCTCCACACGGCCTCATGCTTAACTCCCGTTTGAGAGGAGCTTCCCAGATACTATCAATAAAGAGAAGGATTTACCTATCAATTGGCCCATTATGTATGAATTTAAGTACTTATGGGGAGCTTACACTTCATATCCCACAAGTCTAGCCTAAGCTAGTAGGTGTATGGCCCTATAAAACAAAAATTACTAATAAATTTTAAATTATAGCATTCATTTTAAGGGTTGTTTTTACTCAGAAGGCAAGTGGAGTGAAAGACTATGATGTTATTGACTCAATAATGAAACGTAAAAAACAGGTGTATAAATCAATTTCAAAGAAAATTATCACTACTTAAAACAAGCTTTTCTTTTTCCTTTTTTTTTGTAAATATAAACTAATGAAAATGCAACTATGAAAGAGAAAGCTAAGACTTAATTTTGTAATTTTTGAGATTTTATTTGAAAACTGAAAGTAAAACTACCATATGCGATTCGAATGCAAATGTTTCCAATGCTTTTCTTTTCACTTTTCAAATTTCTCAAAGATTACTATGCATCTAAATGCTAAAATTCTTGAGTATGCTTGAATAATCAAACTAGATAAAGTAAGCAAAATGTAGTAAAGCATATTTATAAAAACCAAATATCAACCACCTAAGGAAGACTTGGAAAACACCCAGCTGGGAAAGACACAATGAATGGAAATCACTGAAATCAAACAAAGGCAAGTGACAAACCAACACTATTCAGAAATAGAATGGGATATACGGTATCTAGAACCCTGATCACTAATTCAGACAACCAGCACTTGGACCTATCACCCAACAGGCAAATCCACTTCAAATTGTGTAACATCCCCGACCCTCTGACCGGCGAAGAGGACGCTACTAACTCCAAACATATGGGCAAACAGCCCCATGAACATGAACAGGAATATAATGCTGAAATAAAAAGCTTAAACATAATACATACTAATATGCATAATCCTTCATATACATAGTGGAAGCAAACATACATTCATTCAAGCATGCCACAGGTTCATCAATCATTAATCGGTAAATATAATTGCAGAAGTAAAATGGACATGAATATTCATCTGATAAGAACTCATCCCACAACCAGCTACGTCACTGCAATGTTCCACCCAACCATAGGTGAGCGTGCTCATCAATTTCTCAGCAACACTGCCACCCCCGAGCTGGGCATGATTCCTCAAGGAATAAGGGTCAAGCAGGCTTACACATAGCCAAGGTACACCAATCATCCAAGCCCACACAGTAGGGTTTATAAGGTTGTCAAGGAGATAGGAAAGGCTAAATGCTAAGCTGGTAGCCTCAAACACTAGTTTTCTCAAGCATACCCAGCCTCTAATCCTACTCTCAATAGTCCAAATACCAACCACTACATGCCACAGTAAAAAAAATAGCTCACAACTCTATGAAGAAGATGAAGACCACAGTGTGACAACCCCAAACAAAAGGTGAAACACAGTTCAAGTCAAACAACGCTTCAGAGTTGTTCTTGGCCCTCGCGTGGCCAAAACAACTCAGCAACAATCCCAATAAAATCAACCAAGAAGCAACCCAAAACCAGGGTAAATCAATAGCCACAACTCACAATGAAACGATGGCAACATTCCATAGTCCGTAATAGAAAAGAAACCGAACTTCCAGCATGGACAAGGGGAAACTCAGTCAAGCAGAACACAGGTACTCATAGCAATCCTCAACCGATACCACTGTAAAAAGGGAAAAAATATAGCCAAACAAATCATGGCAAACAGTATCCCAATAAAACTACGAACCCACAGCACACAAATCCCACTACAATCATTGGGAAAGCTCACACGGACCAGGAATGGAAAATACCAGATTTCCAATCTCTACGTGAGAGACAACGCAACCCCCAGAACTATGGATGCCATTGCGGCCACAATTTCAACGATGGAAATAACAGGACAGTACCTTGTCTAATAAATATGGAAAGAAAGACACAAAACTCTGCGTGAATCCAAGTAAGGAATCAAGCCGCATCCATCAAATTCGTGGGGCAGAGGAAGAGCTAGCGTGCTCGCAAAACAACAATCGGTGAGATAGAAAGGAACCCCAACAATGGAATGTGGAACCCCTTTTAACTCAGCCTGCATGAGAGGAGATGAATAGACTTGTGATCCACACAGTGGGCAGGCCATCCGTTACCCAGAAGGCACGTCGTGGAGAGTGGGTGCAGGCGTGAGCATGGTGGTGGTTTTCCTACCAGCCAATCGTTGTCCCTCCTAACAACATAAAACTAAGATGGTGGTTTAAGGAGACAAAAAGAGAGTGGTGACACGTGGCTTTTACCCATGGGTCTAGGTTTAGCAATCCCCCCCCCTTACCCGTTGGGAATCATGCCCTTTTCATTTAACGTTGCACCATCATAGCTGGCTGTAGGTTTAATTAAATTGATGTGCGTATTTACATGATGCCAAAGCTATAATGCGTCGAATAGCATGATATACGATCAGCAATGATCCCTATTGCCAAAACATAACACAGTCGAATCGATGGTGGGGATTTTGCCTTTAGCTCCTCACCATGATTAATTACAAAATATACATCGTGTACCTTTTAATGCATCCGAGGTCAAAACCGGGGGTATTACAAATTGCTAAAAGAAAGACAATCCAACCAATAAAAACTCAAGGGATTACTGAAAAGCACGAAGTATGGTTAACAGGGCTATCAAACCTATAGTGAAATGTCAGTACTAAAGACCATCAGGCAAGACAAAATCCACAAAAGGACAGGGACAAGAAACCCTACCCCAAAAATTGTGTTGCTCAGGCTTGTACGCGACTATCTACAAGAGCAACCTGTGTACTATACGCGACTGTCCAATATAGCAACCTGTGTACACAAACCTCTATACATGACTGTGTAGCATAGAAACCCACGTACAGGAGTAAAAATTTTCAACAAAAAGAAAAAATATGAAGGTGTTCAAACACCACTATAATTCTAAACCAAGACAAAACACCTCACACTGAATCAAAGCAAAGACTGGGCAAGGATCTACAGAGTTAACCCACAATAGGCTGGGCTCTCTAGTGGAGTCGCTAGTTCTGTTGTTCAAGATTAAACACCTTTATAACCTAGGGTCTGGGGTTACCAACTTACTTCTAACCTTGCAGACAATTAGCTTTAATAAAGCACAGAAAGGAAATAGGAAGAAATACTTGACTCACCCTATTACCGATGATTGATCCAAGCTTGATCTTCTTCTACTCTGCTTCTCTCCAAAGCTTCCAGGGATGCACCTCCTTCACCTGCAAAGAGCAAATTCTCCAAGTACAATCTTATACATGTATATATGACAGGTTAGATAAACAATATACCTAGTGCATAATCAAATATATTCATCAACCATGATACATGAAAGAGACTCAACACAATATTGGAATAAGAATTCTCTTTATTAACAATCAATGAGATAAGAGTACAACCCAACGCCTGAGACAAGGACTCCTCTGCAACCAAAGGACTCTGAGTTCTGCTGCTCCAAGAATTCTGAAGATATACCACCAGCATAACTTTGCCCTCCAAACTTGATTGATTAATGCCCTCCCCAAGGCCTCTATTTATACTTTGGGAAATAGAGTGGTTTCGAAGGTTGACGAGGTTGAGATAGTTAGGGTGGTTAATGAGTAGGGACCAAATAATCTCCATTAATCGTGATTTATATTTTTTAATGTCGAATGAAAATGTACGTGACTATTAATATAGGCAACCCGCGTATGACACATGAGTTGCTTAAAGGAAATCCGTGTATGTTGATGTACATGGGTTGCAATGGATATAGTCACGTACAGTACACGAGTTGTCAATGGAAATAGTCGCGTACATACGTGAATTGCAATGAAGATAGTCACGTACGCCATTCAACTCTTAGAAAAATAATATGGCAAGCTGGTTGAAGGGTAAATGCATTTCATGTCATGCCCATCTATAGTGTTTTGGCAAACTTCAATCCTAAGATGTCCTTTTGTGTACCAACATAAGGAATGTCGGCACTCGGACGGAGAAGTGCCATTTAGGTTGATAACACTTGGGGGAGACAATAGTGCTATATTGTCTATGGTAAGGAGGTGATATATCATCATCATGGTAAAACAAGCTCCACACTCAGCTAGTTTATGTGCTTCGTCTTTCTTCTAGTAATCTTGGTTTTGTAGCTATCAATTCAATAACATGGTATCAGAGTAGTTCTAGAAGAATCCATTGCAGTAGGCTAGGGATTGACATTCTAAGGCCTTCCCTCTTCAATTCAGGAGAAAAGGGGACTTGAAAAAAAACAGATGGAATGGAATTTTGTAGTTTAGATTGTTTTTCAGTGGTTTAACTGACCAAGGGATCTATATTTATTAGGGTAACCCAATTTACTCCAAGTCGCAAGTAAAATTAGACACAAATTGAGAAGAGAACGACAAGCTAACAATGGATAAATTATAGAATCTTATTTTGTGTCTTGATTAATATAAAATTTGTATATCAAGACAGGTGCACAGGGAAGGAAATCACATCGAAAAAAAATTGTTCTCTCAAATAAGCACACACAAGTTACTAGAGCCGGGCCAAAACCAAGACAATGACCTAGATCGTAGCAGTCAATGGCGATGAGCTCAAAGGTGGAGTTCACTTATAAGAGTGAAGAGAATGTGTTCGTTGATTAGAAATCGATTTTTCTACACAACCTAGAAAACTTATGAGAGAGTAAGGGAGGAATAAATACAAGTGGAATGGACTTTTGTAGGTCAGATTGTTTTTCAATGGATTAACTAACCTAGGGATCTATATTTGTTAGGGTAATTCAACTAACTCCTAGTCAAAAGCAGAATTAGACACAAATTGAGAAGAGAAATCCAAGCTTATGATTCCTAAGTTATAGAGTTATATTACGTTTATTACTTAACCTAAACTTCGGAGATTAAGAGAGGTATACATGGAAGGAAATCACATGGAAATTAATTTTTGAACGTGTTGGACCTGGATGATTGAAGATGATAGCAATCAAAAGTATCCTATCGATTTTTTTTCGCTTGAGCAAGCATAGACAAGTTACAAAACATTGAAAATGTGACTTGATCCTAATCCATGATGCAATGTAGTAATAACACCCAAGTCTACCATACATTTGATCAAACATTGAAATACATTACAGCTAGAAATGTGTACCTGTACTTATCCAAACAAGGAAGTTGATGAAGAGGAAGACCATTGATCAGTTTTAATGATCGTAACATCAATGCCGAAATAGTTGAAGTATCTGAAACAAAAATGTTAGTTGCTTTTATCAGGAATAAAGGGATTGGGACGGCTCGTAGAAAAACAGAGCATGTAAGCAAATGTTAGGATGGAGAAAGGAAAGAGGACAAGAAGACACTACTGAATAGATTATAAATGACAATACAAAAGGTGGCAACCCTAGTGTAAAATTGGTGATGGAGAGAGGAGAGAGGATGGAATCATTGATGTATTGACCATGTAGTTGCAGTCTACATGATCTGACAACAACGAGAAATGCATTAACCGATAGGGAAAAGGTATGGATGCAATGACTAGTTCGATCTTGAAAGAAATCTCAATTCGGGCACTACCCAAGACAATGACATAGCCTAAGGAAGTCACTAACGATGAGCTCAAAGGTGGACTTGACATATAAGAGTGAAGCAAAGGTCAAAAGAAAACGTATTTTTATACAATCAAGAAAATGTATGAGAGAAAAAGGGAGGAAGAAAAACATATGGAGTGGAATTTTGTAGGTCAGACTTTTTTTCAGTGGATTAACTGACCAAGGGATCTAGATATATTATCGTAACCCAATTAAATCCTAGTCGCAAGTAGAATTAGACACAAATTGAGAAGAGAAAGGAAATATAACAATAGCTGAATTATAGAATTTTATTTCTTGTCTTGATTAATCTAAAATTTGTATATCAAGAGAGGTGGACAAGGAAGGAAATCACATCGAATTTTTTTTGTTTGCTCAAATAAGCACACACAAGTTACTAGACATTGAAAAGAAGACTTCATCCTAATCCATGATGCAATGTGATAAAAACACTTAAATCTACCATTCATTTTATCAAACATTAAAATACATGACAGGCGAAAACAAGCACATGTACTCCAACCAAGGAAGTGTTAGATTTTTATCATTCAAGATAGCATTATGATCTTAGGATATTTAACTAAGAGAATAACATGCACAACAATAAAACACAAGAGACAAGAGACACAAATAATTTTCCTCGGGGAAACCATAAAGGAGAAAACCCCACAACTTCCTTAGAGATAGAATCAACACCAAAAGTAAAACCCGAAAACATAAAGATGATCTCCTGAGAGTAGCAGTCTCTCTCTTGTCCCAGCAACTTCTCCTCTCACTCATGTGCCCCAATGAGTGAGTCTGTGTGTGTTATAAATAGAGAGGCTCACTCTCTATTTATATTCTTTTGTTCACTTGAAACCCACTCCAACTTGTTGGTCCCACTTAACAATTACTTACTAGAGCCGACATCTCTAGGAGTGTCTAATAACCCTAGTGCCTCACAACTTGTGGGGACTTTGCCTCCTCCGACCAACAAGGAGGGTTATCCTTAACATAATGGTGGGGACTATTGCCCCGACTTACAATGACTCATCTAGGGTCGACTTCTCTAGGATATTCTAATAACCCAAGGGCCCCACAACTGTGGTGAATTTAACCCTTGACCAATAGGAGGGTTACCCACAATGACTTGACATGACTTGTTTACATTATAGAAACTTCTCAGAATAAACATCAGGGTATGAAATGACTCAATTATATTACAGACACATCCCGGAATAAACATCGGGTTACGATACATAAGATATACAAATGAATACATTTTGAAGTCACAATTACATCAACACTCCCTATTAACTAGGAATGTATTCTCTCGACATAATTTATCAGCACAAGTCTTCTTCTCTATATCATCTAGATAATCATCGAGTCCTCGTCATCTTCACCTTTAAGTCATCTCTATCTTCAAGTCATCTTCATCTTCAAGTCATCGTCATCTGGATCTGGATCTAGATCATCACTTGATCTGTATCATCATTACTGGATCTGGATCATTACTCAATCTGGATCATCATCACTAGAACACCATCACTAGATCTGGATCATCACTCGATCTGGACCATCATCACTACTGGATCATCATCACGGGTGCTATCTCATGATTCTTCTCGTCACAGGAAGTTCTACAGAGCTAGCCCTTTTTCACGCTGGTTGTAGGCCTAGCCTCCATGTAGGTCTTCTTAAGCGCTTATATCTGACCCTAAGTCAGAATGGTCCAGCCAACACTTATATCTGATCATGTAGGAACCAATCCTATAATCATATCAGAAAGGCATGCCCAACACTCACATCTGGCCATGTGGGAACCAATCCCACAACCCTGTCAGAAAGGCCCAGCACTCACATTTGACACATGCGAGGAACCAATCCAACATACATGTTCAAAAATGCTCTACACTTGCATTCGACACATGCGAGGAACCAATCCAACATGCATGTTCGAAAGGGCTCTGCACTTACATCCAACACATGCAAGTAACCTATCCAACATGCATGTTTGAAAGGGCTCTGCACTTACATTTGACACATGCGAGGAACCAATCCAACATGCATGTTCGAAAGGTCTCTGCACTTACATCCCACACATGTAAGGAACCAATCCAACATGCATGTTCAAAAGGGATTGCACTCACATCTGATCAAGTAGGAACCAATCCTACAGTCATATCAGAATGGCCCCCAGTCCCAAACTGAGCTACCTGGTAACTAACCAAGTGCCTCCATTCCAAGAATGGCAACAACCCTTATATCTGATCAAGTGGGAACCAATCCCTCAATCACATCAGAATGGCCATGCACTCACATATGATCATGTAATACTACATCTTACAGTCGTATCAGAAAGGCCCTCAGTCCTAGACCAAGTATTCCTGGTCACTGACCAGGCACCTCCTTTCCAAGAATGGCATTCAGCACTTACTTTTGATCATGTAGGAACCAATCCTACAGTCACATCAGAATGGCTCAGCACTCATATCTGACATGGAAGGAACCAATCCTCTCACCATGACAGAATGGCTCAGCCCTTACATCTGACCATGGAAGGAACCAATCCTCTCACCATGTCAGAATGGCTCTGGGTCTCATCATTTCCCTTTGGAGGAATCCTTGATCTGGAGAACACCAAGCTTCTCCCTAAAGTACTCAAACTTCACCCTAGCCAATGGCTTTGTCAACACATCAGCTATCTGATCGTCCGTCGCAACATATTGGAGCTTCACTGCTCCTCTCTACACCATATCCCTCATATCGTGATACCTGATCTCGATATGCTTCGACTTGTCATGGAACACTGAGTTCTCCGAAAAATTCACACAACTTTGGTTGTCGCAATGTATACAAGTAGCATCGATCTGGAGATCAAATAAATCAGACAGTAGCTTCCTCAGCCATACTACTTCACAACTAGCTGAACAAGTTGCGACATACTCTGCTTCAGTTGTACTTAGTGCCACACAGGATTGCTTCCTGCTAAACCAAGAGATCACACATGATCCCATATTGAAGCAACATTCTGAAGTGTTCTTCTTATCGATGGCACTACCTAATCTGAATCAACATAACCTTCCAGGTTAATCTTTTGATTTGCCTCATACTTGAGGCTATAATCAACTGTACCCCTCAAGTACCTTACTGCATGCTTTGCAACCATTAGGTGCACATGTCTCAAAGTGTTCATAGCAAAACAAATATCTGGTCTCATATTCGTCAGGTACATCAAGGACCCAATCATATGACGATACATCGTAGCATCAACCGTCTCTGATGAAGCATCACTCAATAGCTTCATGTTTGATGCCATAGGTGTGGTCATGGCCTTGCAGTCCATCATCTTGAACCTCTTCAGGATCTCTTCTACATACTTCCTTTATCCGAGGAAGATTCCATTCGCATTCTGCCACACCACCATGCCTAGAAAATAGTGCATTGACACATAACAGGAGCATCACTGGTCTTCTGCCTTCAACCTTGAAGCAAAGGTTGGAATCCACTTTACTCTGAGTAAAGCCTAGAGTCACCAGTAATCTGTCCATCCTGTCATATCATGTCAAACCTCAGGATATTCTGCAGTCACTCCCTATAAAGCGGAGCATCATACTCCCTCTGTCTTCCATACTCTATGCACTGAAACATTCTGTACTGGAGTGACAAGTAGCTTCCTCTGCTACTAATATTATATGTATCCATCTAGGATCACTGGATACCAAGATCCTCTATCTTGAACTTTTTCAAAAGTTCCTCTCACACCCATCTATGAGCTTGTCATCCTCTATCAACCTTGTAGCATAGGTTCAGATCTCCATCGATCTCATCATGTATGTGTTATCCCATGGGTGTCTTATGAGCTTGTACAAGACCTTCTTTCATTTGCACACATGATTCTGCCTGTCATGTGTCTCAACTCCCACTGGCTGCAAATGTCTTTTCGTAGTCTATGCCTTCTTCCCTTCTTTTTGTGAGAAGCCTCATGCTACGAATCTTGCCTTGTATCCCACGATGTTTCCATCTACTGCATGATGGAACTATGAACTTATCTTCATGTATCAATACTACTTTTTGGACATCATTCTTCTTGAACTGGTCTTCCCTTTCTTCTTGGTTACTTCTACATGGATGGAAGGTTCTACATTAATGATGTCGCTGCATTCGTCATATTATTCTTCATCTTGAACTATCGTTACTTGTTATTTGGAACAAGTCTCATCCTTCTTTGCTTGTAGGCGATTATGTATGTGAAATTTCCTACAAGTCAAATGCATTTGTATGGTTAGAAACATTTCATAAGGAATATTCATACTGGAAAATTCTTATGCATAAATATATGATTATGCAACTACTTTAGCCAATACAACATTCATCCATATCTCACGAAAATTTTTATAGATGCCTTCCATCTCTACCAGGACAACATTGAGATTGTGCACTAATCCAATATGTCAGCAAAGAGGTTTCAGTCTAGATAAGTAGAAATGGAGAATTGTATAGCACCATGAGCTACTTACCCATCACATGCATTATAGTAGTAAACTGTCATTAATGCAAACATTCTATCATGCATAATACATTAACTGAATATAAAAAAATGCATAACAAAACAATATTATGAAATGACAATTGAATACTTATCTTTATTTGTTTCATGGGTTCCTTCTTGAGCCTTCATCTTCATCATCTTCTTCATTAATAATAGCATCATTTCTTATCCAAATGCTAAGATGGATAAGAGGTTCTTCAAGAGTTGAGCTCTTCATATTCCTCGTTGCTTGAGGTATCTTCTTTGGATGGTGAGATATTGATCTTCAGTTGCTCTCATCGTCTTTTGTTGAGCTTCTTATTGTGTGTGCTCTTCCCAGAGTCTGCTGAAAGTAATCACTTCCTTCTAGCACACATTCTTCGAATGAATGAATCCCATGATCCTGGGAGGTCATTCAAGATGGCTATCACTACTTCTGCATTCTCCATTTCTTCTTCTACCACTTCAAGTTGTTCTGTATTCTGGATCTTCACATTCTTCAACTATTTTCTCAAAGCCATCTTCTCATTTATGTTCTTCCCTTCAAATAGCTTGATCAAGGATTCAAGCATCTCTTTAGGTGTCTTTAGGGAAGAAAATTGTGGTACAAGTTGATCCGTGATTGAATCAACAATGATCTTCTTAGCCTTGACCAAGTTCTTCTTGTGTAAGGCTTTGATCCTCATCTCCCTCTGGAACTGGAGCCTCTCTACTCATGTAGGTGTCCAATTCATTTTCTTCAAAGAGACCATATACTTCCATCCTTGGAATTTTTCAACTTCACCAAGCTTATCATCAAGCTGATGTGATAGATCACTTTGAAATGAGAACCTCAAATGAAAATATCAAAAGAGTAGATCTTACCGATTTGAGGTGTCTGTCTTGGTTACGGAGCTGGCTGATCTAGGGTTTGTCAGAGAAACCCTAATTTCAAAAACTTGGAATCTTTCAGATATGATTGGATAGAAATATAGATCTCTTCAAGTTGAGCTGTCCAATGTACTCCTTTTCTGAAAATAGTGGAGGAAAGCTCCTGGAACAGAAAGCCCTAGTTTTCCAATTTCTTCAGCAGAAATGCCTATCACTGTTTCTATGTTATCTCCGCAATTACTACTCCTCTATGTCTAAAAATTTTCATTGAGGTATCCTCACATGTCCCTGTTCCAACACCATAGGTTTCATCAAAATTGGTTTCACCAATTGCGACTTATGATCATTTTCCCAAGGTGACCTGTTACAGGATTGTTCCGAACAGGGAAGTTGTATAGAGTGCCACGTGTCACTGGTGCATCTTATGAGTCTAAAACTCGAACCATAGAAATTAAATTCCGTTCCCTTTCTGGAACATCTTTAGAAATTTAATTTGGACCTTTGTATCCCAAGATATAGCAATTATCCCGAGGTCTCCTATTTAGGGATGAATTCTAGAAGAGTCTGGAACCCTAACTTGGAGGGATCATATCTCCCATAATATAGTGAATCTGAGGCTGAATTGTGGAAACAGTGTACATCAGGAGTTTATATTCAACCTCTGAAATTTTTAGCTCTCGATCCTTCTCCAATCTCGAGATATAGAAAATGTACCAAAACTTATCAGTTTTAGTATTTAGGGTTTTTCCAGCTCGGGGTCAAACTAGGGTTTGACTTTCCCGGAGTTTCACCAAACCAAAAATATTGAACTAGGTCTCTAAAATTTGATTTTGATGAGGAGAGAAATCATAAGTTGGGCTCACTCAAAAATTCCTCTTCTGTAAGAAGCCCTAATTTCCTGCACCAAAAACTGAAAATGCTCAAAATCAAATTCCGCTTTGACAGAAAGATGCGCCCTTCAATGGAGAGTTAGCCTAGCATACTTTTTCTGATGGATTGTGGAGAGAGACTTAAAAAGTAAGAAGACCTAGCTTCTACAGCTGCACATTGTCTTCTTCTCAGGTTAGCTCTGATACCATGTTAGATTTTTATCATTCAAGCTAGCATTATGATCTTAGGATTTTAATTGAGAGAATAACATGCACAACAATAAAACACAAGAGACAAGAGACACAAATAATTTTCCTTGAGGAAACCATAAAGGAGAAAACCCTGCAGCTTCCTCAGGGATAGAATCAGCACCAAAAGTAAAACCTGAAAACATAAAGATGATCTCCTGACAGCAGCAGTCTCTCTCTTATCCCAGCAACTTCTCCTCTCACTCATGTGCCCCAATGAGTGAGTGTGTGTGTGTTATAAATAGAGAGGCTCACTCTCTATTTATATTCTTTCGTTCACTTGAAACCCACTCCAATTTTTCGGCCCCAATTAACAATTACTTACTAGAGCTGACATCTCTAAGAGTGTCTAATAACCTTAGTGCCTCAGAACTTGTGGGGACTTTACCTCCACCAACCAACAAGGAGGGTTATCCTTAACACAATGGTGGGGACTATTTCCCTGACTTTCAATAACTCACCTAGGGTTGACTTCTCTATGATAATCTAATAACCCTAGGGCCCCACAACTGTGGGGACTTTAACCCTTGACCAATAGGAGGGTTACCCACAATGACTTGACATGACTTGTTTACATTATAGAAACTTCCTGAAATAAACATTGGGGTATGACATGACTCAATTACATTACAGACACATCCTGGAACAAACATTGAAGTACATACATAAGATATATGGATGAATACATTCTGAAGTTACAATTACATCAACAGGAACTTGATAACGTAGAAGCCCATCGATCCATGTGAAGTATTCTAAGTTCAATGCCAAATAAATCCATAAATCTGCAACACAAATGTTAGTTATTTTGCTTAAGCACATGTGGGATCGAGATGGCTCCTAGAAAAATGAAGTAAGCAAATGCAAGGATGGAAAAAGTAAACGTGACAAAGAGATATTATCGAATAGCTTGGACATGATTGAGGTGAAAGGTGGTATCCCAAGTGTAAATCTAGTGATGGAGAAGTGAAAGGTTGAATTCGTTGAGTTATTGACCATGTAGTTGCAGTCTACATGATCCAACAACAACAACAAATGTAAGAAAGGATAGAAAATAGGTATGGATAAAATGACTACTTCGATCTTGAAAGAAACCATCTTGAGTCGGGCCCTACCTAAGACAACAACCTAGATTGAAGAAATCAATGGCGATGAGCTCAAAGGTGGAGTTCACTTATAAGAGTGAAGTGAATGGGTTCGTTGATTAGAAATCGATTTTTTTACACGACCAAAAAACTTATGAGAGAGTAAGGGAGGAATAAAAACAAACGGAATGGAATTTTGTAGGTCAGATTGTTTTTCAATGAATTAACTGGCCTAGGGATCTAGATTTGTTAGGGTAAGTCAATTAAATCCTAGCCAAAAGCAGAGTTAGACACAAATTTGTTAGAATAATCAACCCATAGTTACCTACCTTAAACATTAATTTAATTTTTTTGTCTGATTACCTAGTTTCCTAGATTCCATTCTATGCTAGTTTCCTTCTACAAGTCCTAGAAGTCAACACATGCTAAAAATAAGTCATGGATCACTTGGGAATCATCTTGGAAACTCAATTTATCATGTCTTCTTTATTCCAAATGCTCCAAAGTGCATATCTGCTTTTTCTGAAAAGATTCCTTGTTTTATTCTGATTTAAGGCAAAAGGAAAAGCTAGACTAGGTGTAGTTGACTTGTTTTTTGCCCACATCATCCTCCCTCATTTTCTCCAAATAAAAGAATGTATGATTTTTATTTCCATCCCTCTTTATCTTTCCCACTTCACTTAGCAAATTCGTGAGCATCTTCATAGATTTGGAAACTGATTAATGCACCTATGGGGGATTTGACTAAATTTAGTAATCCTACTTTTTTACTATTTCGAATGGCATCTTTATGCATTCGATTCTCTCATGTAATGGTATATTGCAGCATCCTATTACTTGAAAATTTTGGCTATTGTACACTTATTCAATACATATTAGTGTTATGCTCCAATTTCAGTCTCCTTTGGTGTGAATTTTGCATGTTTGATTAGCAATTTTGTGAGTGTAATTGTTCTATCTCTTGGGTTCAATTTCCACATGGTATCAGAGCCTTTGTAGATCGATTTCTCTCCTTCCTTATTGATATTGCAGGTTCGACATCTTGACTAGGAGCGCATTCTGTTGACTGAAGGGCACAGTTTCTGAGCTATGGACCAATTTCAGAAGATAATCTTGACTCCATTCAATTTCTTTGAGTGGAAAGTTGAGATGGAGATATTGTTGAGAGATAAAGTTCTCTACAGGATTACTATGGCAACTGAGGCAGATCCCAATGCAGCTGCAGATAAAATTAAATGCCACAACAGGAGCGATGAGGCCTATGGTCTTTGTGTCTGAGCATTTCAAGAGACCTCCTCTTCCATATTGATGGATTGACATCACCTAATGAAGTGTGGGAGAAGCTAGAAGAGATTTTTGGAAAGACAGATGAGATGAGAGGACATCAAATCGAGAATGAGCTGATCTCCTTGAGTCCCAGTAGATTCAAATCATTGCAACTCTACTTTTACAAGTTTAAGGCCCTTGTTTTGTAGTTGAAACAATGTGGGATCAAAAAGAAGGAAAAGCAACTAGTTTTGGCCATACTCTCTAAGCTTGGTCCTGACTATTCAACGTTTGTTTCGACCTTCCATGCCAGCAAGTTGTCAGCTCAAGCTTGGAAGATGCCTAAGCTTGTAGAGTTCATGGAATCCCTCACACAAGATGCAAGATAAGTTGGTGATGATGGGCACCATCAAACCTTCCAAATACCAAGCTTCGATTGCTGGAGATTCAATGGTGGATTCAAAAAGCAAGAAAAAAGCTAAAAAACCACCTAAGCAAAAGAGAGACAATAACAAGTCTCAAGAGGAGCCTCAAGGTTCCAAGAAGAACTCTCAGAAGAAGAAGAATAAAGGAGAAATGAGCAAGTGTGCATACTGCAGTAAGGGCTATCCTCCTAAGAGCTCTATGAAGAAGCAAATTGACATGTTGACCCAAATCCTAGAGAAGAATAACATCTCCCATCCTGATTGCTCAAAGGAGAGAGAAGGAGGATCAAATTCATAGGACAGAGAGAGAGTCAATGCCTTGGTTGTTGGCACATCAAGCTCACCTAGCTTCATCATAGACTCTAGAGCTTCTAGACATATGGTTTCGACAAAAGAGACATTCTCCTCTCTTAACATGTCAAAAGGTCCACCAATAGTTTTGGGAGATGACTCTCTCAAAGACAATTTGTGGAAGGGAAGGATTGATCTTGACCATGGTAAGTTCAATAATGTGTACGGTATGTTCCAGGTCTTGCCTCTAATCTCTTATCAGTGTATCAGATGACTCATACTGGGTCTCCAAAGAACATCATCTTCTCCCCTGATGATGTTGAAATCACTCAGATTTCAAATGGTAAAGTCATAGCAAAAGGTGTTGTAGATCACACTTCGAATGTATACAAGTTTTCCCATTTTCTACCATACTCAAACCCCTCTGCTCTTCTGATTCATGCTAATGAAGCAAGCAAAATTTGGCATGAAATATTTTCCCATATTAACTACAAGTATCTTTCTAATTTGAGCGAAAAAGATATGGTCATAGGGTTACCATAGTTTTCTAAGGGAGTGTGTCAAGGTTGTATCCTAGGAAAACACCCAGAGCACAAGTATGAGAAAGCTAGTCATGAGAGAACCTCTGCACCTCTTGAGCTGATCCACAATGACATTGCTAGTAAATTTCCTCATATGTCCATGAGTCAAGCCAAATATGAACTGACCTTCATAGATGACTTTTGCAGGTATTCTTGGGTTCACTTCCTAAAGCATAAGTCTGAATTTTTTTACCTCTTCAAAGTCTTTAGAGCCTTGGTTGAAAACCAATCTGGGAGAAAACTCAAGATCCTCAGATCTGACAATGGTGGTGAGTATGTCAAGTCTAATTTCATTTAGTATTGTAAATATGAAGGTATTCAGATGCAGCATTAAATCCCTTACACACCATAGCAAAATGGTGTTGTTGAGAGAAAGAATAGATCATTGAAGGAGATGTCAACCTCCATGATGGAGGCTAAGACTTTGCCACCAAAGTTTTGGTCTAAGGCTATAAAATCTGCATCCTACATCCAGAATAGGGTTCCTCATAAGCAGCTTGATGGTATGACTCCTTTTGAATCTTGGAGTGGGAGCAAGCCAGATGTGACCCATTTTAGGATTTTTGGCTCAAAGGCTTGGGCTAGAATTCCAACTGAAAAGAGTAAGGATTTGCAGCCCCAAAGCCAAGAGTGTCTATTTGTTGGGTATTCTAAAGATTCAAAGGGTACAAGTTGATCAACTTGAGCATTAACAAATCTTTCATTGAAAGAAGTGTTCAGTTCCAAGAAGAGCCTTTAGTAGCAGTTGAAGTTGGAGAGTCTTCTTCACCACCAAATCCATTGTTTGTAAGTGAAGAGACTAATGAGTTTGTTGATTTTGATGCCTAATAATGATGATTTAATTGCAGATTCTAATATCCCTACAAGACCAAAATGGGAAACAAATACCATTCATGCAGCTGGGGAACTAGCTGGAAATCCTAGTGACACTAGGAGGACTAGATCTCAATTTGAGAGTGCCCTTTGTGTGAAAGATCCTCTATTTGCTAAGAAGTGCTATATGATGGTTGAATCAGATCCATAGACATATGAAGATGCAACACATGATCCGATATGGAAAACATCCATGAAAGAATAATTCAGCTTGCTCCAGAAGAACAACACTTGGGAACTGGTTGATCTCCCCCCCCAAGGAGGAAGCTAATTCAATGTAAGTGGGTTTTCAAGACTAAGTTTGCTGCTAATGGTTCACCTTTGAAATATAATGAAATATTGATAACCAAGGGATACTCACAAGTACATGGTATTGACTACAATGAAACCTTTGCACCAGTGGAAAAGATGGACTCCATAAGGCTAGCTCTAGCCATTGCAGCTTCGAAGCAGTGGGAGGTACATCACATGGATGTGAAGTGTGATTTCCTAAATGGAGATCTCACTGAAGAGATTTACATGCATCAACCTAAAGGGTTTCTTTCTAATTCATATTTAGTGCACAGGTTAAAGAAATCATTGTATGGGCTCAAGTAAGCCCCCAGGGCTTGGTATGCCAAGATTGATGGATTTTTGCTATCACTGATTTTTGTTCGATGCAAGTCTGATCCTAATGTAAATTTGAAGATGATTCATGGTTCCTTGATGATTATTGTCTTGTATGTGGATGACCTTCTGATTACAGGAAGTTCAAAGAAAGATATTGCCTCCTTGAAAGATGCAATGAACCATGCATTTTCTATGACAGATTTGGGATTATTAAGCCAATTCGTGGGTCTCGAAATTGCTCAATCCCAACATGGAATCAAAGTACATCAGTCCAAGTATTCTTTGGATTTGCTAAACAAGCTCAACTGAAATATTGCAAGCCAAGAAAGACTCCCTTCCTTTCAGGAGTTAAGCTTGAAGAAGCAGGTTCTTCTCCTATGGTAAATAATACATTGTATAGGCAGTTGATTGGGTGTTTTCTTTATCTTACACACACTTGGCCTTATATATCTTATGCAGTTAGTGTGGCTTTTAGATACATGGATCAGCCACATGAGATCCACTAGAGGGCAGCCAAAAGGATCCTAAACTTTGTTCAAGGAACAAGAACTCATGGGATCTTGTACAAAGCAAAATCTGATCTTGATTTGATTGAGTTTACTGACAGTGATTGGGCAGGTGACAACACAGATCGAAAGTCTGCATCAAGATATGTGTTCATTCTTACAAAAGGACCAATCAGTTCTTCAAGCAAGAATTAGAGTGCCATAGCACTCTCATCTACAGAAGCAAAGTATAGAGGAGTTGTAAATGCAGCAACTCAATGTTTGTGGTTGCAGGGGATACTTGGAGAATGTGGCTTCGAATCATATTTTTCAACTATTATCTACTGTGATTATCAGAGATCCATTCGAATATGGAATGATCCAATTCAGAGACAGCAAACCAAACACATTGAGATCCATATTCACTACATCAGACAGCTTGTGCATGAAGGCACCATTGATCTACTCTTCTGTTGATCTTCAGAACAAGTAGAAAACATCTTCACCAAATTTTTTTGTGAGAAGACCTTCAGCAATCTCAAATCACTGCTGGGGATTGTTGATCATGCTGTGAAGCATGATTGATGACAAGATTTCCAAATTGTTTTTCCTGTCCATGTTTAAGGGAGGATTTTCCCACTGGGTTTTTGCCTCTTTCCTTGGTTGTATGGACAAGCAGTATGTAAAGGGTGACTAAGCCTTGTTGCTAGGCCCTATATTTTTTAGATATTCACTCATAAATTCAGGCTTAAGGGGAGGGTGTTAGAATAATCAACCCATAGTTACGTACCTTAGACATTAATTTAATTATTGTTGTCTTATTACCTAGTTTCCTAGATTCCATTCTATGCTAGTTGCCTTCTACAAGTCCTAGAAGTCAACACATGATGAAACTGAGTCATGGAGTGCTTGGGAAACATCCTGGAAACCCAATTTAGCATTTTTATTTATTCTAGATCCTCCAAAGTGCATATCTGCTTTTTCTGAAAAGTTGCCTTGTTTTATTTTGATTTAAGGTAAAAGGAAAAGCTATACTAGGTGTAGTTGACTTGTTTTTTTCCCACATCATCCTCCCTCCTTTTCTCCAAATAAAAGCATGTATGATTTGTCTTTCCATCCCTCTTTAGCTTTCCCACTTGACTTAGCAAATTCATGAGCATCTTCATAGATTTGGAAACTGCTTTATGCACCTATGGGGGATTTGACTAGATTTAGTAAGCCTAATTTTTGACTATTTCGAATGGCATCTTTATGCATTCCATTCTCTCATGTAATGATATATTTCAGTAGCCTATTACTTCACAAGGTTGTTTATTATACACTTGTTCAATACAGATTAGTTTTATGCTCCAATTTCAGTCTCCTTTGGTGTGAATTTTGCATGTTTGATTAGCAATTTTGTGAGTGTAATTGTTCTATCTCTTGGGTTCAATTTCCACAAAATTGAGAAGATAAATGAAAGCTAATGATTCCTAATTTACAGATTTCTATTACATGTATTAATTAACCTAAACTTCAGAGATTAAGAGAGGTATACATGGAAGGAAATCACATGGAAATAAATTTTGTAGTTGCAGGAACTGGATGATTAAATATGAGAGCAGCCAAAAGTATCCTATCAATTTTTTTTTTCGCTTGAGCAAGCATAGAAAAGTTACCAAACCTTGAAAATGTGACATGATCTTGATCCATGATGCAATGTCATAATAACACCCAAGTCTAACATTCATTTGATCAAGCATTCAAATACATGACAGGAGAAAACAAGTACCTATACTTCTCCAATTAAGGAATTTCATAACGTGGAAGCCCATTGATCCATGTGAAGGATCGTAAGCTCTATGTCGAAGCAATCCATGAATCTGCAACACAAATGTTAGTTGTTTTTCTCAAGCGCGCGTGGGATCGGGACGACTCCTAGAAAAATGGAGTAACTAAGCAAATGCAAAGAGGGAAAAAGTAAAGTGGACAAGAATACACTATCGAATAGCTTGTAAATGATTGAGGTGAAAGGTGGAAACCCTATTTTAAATATAGTGATGGATAAGGGAGAGAAAGAAGTCGTTGATGTATTGACCATGTAGTTGCAGTCTACATCATGTGACAACGGGAAATGTATGAAATGATAGAAAATACGTATGGATACAATGACTACTTTGATCTTGAAAGAAATCATCTTGATTCGGTCCCTACCTAAGACAACGACCTAAACCGAAACAGTCAATGGTGATGAGCTCAAACGTGGAGTTGACCTATGAGAGTGAAGAGAATGGGTTTGTTGATTAGAAATTGATTTTTTTACACGACCAAGAAAACTTATGAGAGAGTAAGGGAGGAATAAAAACAAATTGAATGGAATTTTGTAGGTTAGATTGTTATTCAATGGAATAACTGACCTAGGTATCTATATTTATTAAGGTAAGTCAATTAACTACTAGTCGTAAGCAGAATTAGACACAAATTGAGAATAGAAAGGAAAGTTAACAATGCCTAAGTTATAGAGTTCTATTACATTTATTAATTAACCCCAACTTCAAAGATTAAGAGAGGTATACATGGAAACAAATTTTGTAGGTGTTGGACTCGGATGATTGAAGATAAGAGCAGCCAAAAGTATCCTAAATATTTTTTCTTCGCTTGAACAAGCATAGACAAGTTACCAAACCTTGAAAATGTGAATTGATCCTGATCCATGATGCAATGTACTAATAACACCCAAGTCTACTATAAATTTGATCAAACATTGAAATACACGACAGTTGGAAATGTGTATGTGTACTTACCCAAACAAGGAAGTTGATGATGTGGAATCCCATTGATCCGTTTTAATGATCGTAACATCATTGCCGAAATAGTCCAAGTATCCGCAACACAAATGTTAGTCGTTTTCCTTGAGCACAAACGGATTGGGATGACTTCTAGAAAAACATAGCAAGTAAGCAAATGCCAAAATGGAGAAAGGAAATAGGATAAGAAGACACTACCGAATAGCTTATAAATGACAATGAGAAAGGTTGCAACCCTAGTGTAAATCTGGTGATGGAGAGAGGGGAGAGGATGGAATCGTTGATGTATTGACCATGTAGTTGTAGTCTACATGATCAGACAACAACGAGAATTGTATTAAGCGATAGGAAAGAGGTATGGATGCAATGAATGGTTTGATCTTAAAAGAAATCTTGATTCGGGCACTACCCAAGACAACGACCTAACCTGATGAAGGTCATTAGCGATGAGCTTAAATATGGAATTGACATATAAGAGTGAAGAGAAGGGTATCCTTGATAAGAAAACATTTTTTTATACAATCAAGAAAACGTATGAGAGAGAAAGGGAGGAAGAAAAACATAAAGAATGGAATTTTGTAAGTCACATTGTTTTTCAGGGGATTAACTAACCAAGGGATCTACATTAATTAGGGTAACCCAATTAACTTTGAGTCGCAATTAGAATTAGACACAAATTGGGAAGAGAAAGGAAAGATAACAATGGCTAAGTTATATAATTTTATTCGTGTCTTGATTATTCTAAACATTGTATATCACGAGAGGTGGACACGAAAGGAAATCACATCGAAAAGTTTTTCTTTGCTCAAATAAGCACATATAAGTTACTAGACCTTGAAAATAAGAAATCATCCTAATCCATGATGCAATGTGATAAAAACACTTAAGTCTACAATTAATTTGATCAAATATTAAAATACATGAAATAAGAAAACGAGTACCTGTACTTCTACAACCATGGAAGTTGATAATGTTGAATCCCATTGATCCATGTGAAGGATCCTAAGCTCAATGCCAAAGCAATCCATGAATCTGCAACACAAATGTTAGTTGTTTTTCTCAAGCACATGTGAGATCGGGACGACTACTAGAAAAATGAAGTAAGCAAATGCAAGGATGGAAAAAGTAAATAGGACAAGAAGACACTATTGAATAGCTTGTAAATGATAGAGGGGAAAGGTGGCAACCCTAACATAAATCTAGTGATGGAGAGGGGATAGGATGAAGTCCTTGATGTATTGACCATGTAGCTGCATTCTACATAATCTGACAACAACGAGAAATGTATGAAAGGATAGAAAATATGTATGGATCGAATGACTACTTCAATCTTGAAAGAAACCATCTTGGGTCAGACCCTACCCAAGACAATGAACTAGACCAAAGCGGTCAATGGCAATGAGCTCAAAGGTGGAGTTGACCTATAAGAGTGAAGAGTATGGTTTCGTTGATTAGAAATCGATTTATTTACACAACCAAGAAAATTTATGAGAGAGTAAGGGAGGAATAAAAATAAATGGAATCGAATTTTGTAGGTCAGATTGTTTTTAAGTGGATTAACTGACCTAGGGTTCTAGATTTGTTAAGGTAAGTCAATTAACTCCTAGCTGTAAGTAGAATTAGAAACAAATTGGAAGAGAAAGGAAAGCTAATGGAAAACTTATGAGAGAGTAAGGGACAAATAAAAAAAATGGAATGGAATTTTGTAGGTCAGAATGTTTTTCAATGGATTAACTGACCTAGGGATCTAGATTTGTTAAGGTAAGTCAATTAAATCCTAGTCGGAAGCAAAATTAGACACAAATTGAGAAGAGAAAGGACAGATAATGATGCCTACGTTATAGAATTATATTACGTTTATTAATTAACCTAGACTTCGGAAATTAAGAGAGGTATACATCGAAGGAAATCACATGCAAATGAATTTTGTAGGTGTTGACCTGGATGATTAAAGATAAAAGAAACCAAAAGTATCGAATAGATTTTTTTCGCTTGAACAAGCATAGACAAGTTACCAAACCTTGAAAATGTGACTTGATCCTGATCCATGATGCAATGTAATAATATAACCCAAGTCTACCACGCTTTTGATCAAACATTAAAATACATGACAGCTACAAATGTGTACCTCTACTTATCCAAACAAGGAAATTGATGATGCAGAAGTCCATTGATCTGTTTTAATGATCATAACATAAATGCTGAAATAGTCCAAGTATGTGCAACACAAATCTTAGTTGTTTTGCTCAAGCACAAAGGGATTAGGACGACTCGTAGAAAAATAGAGCAAGTAAGCAAATACCAAGATGGAGAAAGGAAAGAGAACAAGAAGAAACTACCGAATATCTTATAAATGACCGAATGAAAGGTGCAACCCTAGTGTAAATCTAGTAATGAAGAGAGGGGAGAGGATGGAATCGTTGATATACTGACCATGTAGTTGCAATCTACATCATCCAACAATAACGAGAAATGTATTATGGGATAGGAAACAGGTATGCATGCAATGACTAGTTGCATGTTGAAATAAATATTGATTTGGGAACTACCCAAGACAACGGCCTAGCCTGAGGAAGTCACTAGCGATGACATAAAAGTTGGCCTTGACATATAAGAGTGAAGAGAAGGGGATCGTTGATAAGAAAATGTTTTTTTATAAAATCAAGAAAACGTATGAGAGAGAAAATGTTTTTAATGATCGTAACATCAATGCCAAAATAGTCGAAGTATATGCAACACAAATGTTAGTTTTTTTATCCAGCATAAAGGGATTGCGACGGCTCACGGAAAAACAGAGCGAGTAAGCAAATGTCAGGATGGAGAAAGGAAAGAGGACAAGAAGGCACTACTGAATAGATTATAAATGACAACGTGAAAGGTGGCAACCCTAGTGTAAATCTGGTGATGGAGAGAGGGGGGAGGATGGAATCGTTGATGTATTGACCATGTAGCTGCAGTGTACATGATCCGAAAACAACGAGAAATGTATTAAGCGAGAGGAAAGAGCTATGGGTGCAATGACTAGTTCGATATTGAATGAAATCTCAATTCAAGAACTACCCAAGACAACAACCTAGCCTGAGGAAGTCACTAGCGATGAGTTCAAAGGTGGACTTGACATATAAGAGTGAAACAAAGGTGATAAGAAAACGTATTTTTATACAATCAAGAAAATGTATGGTAGAGAAAGGGAGGAAGATAAACAAATGGAATGGAATTTTGTAGGTCAGACTGTTTTTCAGTGGATTAACTGACCTATATTTATTAGAGTAACGAAATTTACTCCTAGTCGCAAGTAGAATTAGACACAATTTGAGAAGAGAAAGGAAAGCTAACAATGGCTACATTATAGAACCTTATTTTGTGTCTTGATTGATCTAAACTTTGTATATCAAGAGAGGTGGACAGTGAAGGAAATCACATCGAAAATTTTTTGTTCCCTCAAACAAGCAGACACAAGTTACTAGACCTTGAAAAGAAGATTTCATCTTAATCCATGATGCAACGTGATAAAAACACTTAAGCCTGCCATTCATTTGATCAAACATTAAAATAAATGATAGGCAAAAACGAGTACTTGTACTTCTCCAACCAAGGAAGTTGATAATGTGGAAGCCCATTGATCCATGTGAAGGATCGTAAGCTCAATGCGACAGCAATCCATGAATCTGCAACATAGATGTTAGTTGTTTCACTCAAGCACAAGTAAGATCGAGAAGACTCCCACAAAAATGTAGTAAGTAAGCATATAAAAGGATTGAAAAAGTAAAGAGGATAAGAAAACACTATCAAATTTCTTCTAAATGATTGAGGTGAAAGTTAGAAACCCTAGTGTAAATCTAGGGATGGAGAGGGGAGAGGATGAAGTCATTGATGTATTGACCATGTAGTTGTAGTCTACATGATCCGACAACAACAAGAAATGTATGGAAGGATAGAAAATAGGTATGGATGAAATGACTACTTCGATCTTGAAAGAAACCATCTTGACTCAGGCCCTACCCAAGAAAATGACCTAGACCGAAACAGTCAATGTCGATGACCTCAAAGGTGGAGTTTACATCTAAGAGTGAAGAGAATGGGTTCGTTGATTAGAAAGCAATTTTTTTACACGACCAAGAAAACTTATGAGAGAGGAAGGGAAGAATAAAAACAAATGGAATGTAATTTTGTAGGTCAGATTGTTTTTCAATGGATTAACTAACCTAAGGATCTAGATTTGTTAGGGTAAGTCACCTAACTCCTAGTCATAAGAAAAATTCAACACAAATTGAGAAGAGAAAGGAAAGTTAGCAATGCCTAAGTTATAGAGTTCTACTTTGTTTATTAATTAACCTAAACTTCAGAGATTAAGCGAGGTATACATAGAAGGAAATCACGTGGAAATAAATTTTGTAGGTGTTGGACCTCGATGATTGAAGATGAGAGCAGCCAAAAGTATCCTATAGATTTTTTTTTCACTTGAACACGCATAGACAAGTTACCAAACCTTGAAAATGTGACTTGATCATGATCCATGATGCAATGTAATAATAACACCCAAGTCTACCACACATTGAAATACATGACAGCTAGAAATGCGTACATGTACTTATCCAAACAAGGAAGTTGATGATGTGGAAGCCCATTGATCCACTTTAATGATCAGAACATCAATGCCAAAATAGTCCAAGTATCTACAACACAAAAATTAGTTGTTTTTCTTGAACACAAAGGGATTGGGACAACTTGTAGAAAAATGGAACAAGCAAGCAAATGGAAAGATGGAGAAAGGAAAGAGGATAAGAAGACACTATCAAATCACTTATAAATAAAAGCATGAAAAGTGGAAACCCTGGTGTAAATCCGGTGATGGAGAGAGGGGAGAGTATGGAATCGTTGATGTATTGACCATGTAGCTGGATTCCACATGATCTGACAACAATGATAAATGTATTAAGCGATAGGAAAGAGGTATGGATGCAATGACTAGTACAATCTTGAAAGAAATCTCAATTCAAGCACTACCCAAGACAATGACCTGGCCAGAGGAAGTCACTAGCAATGAGCTCAAAGGTGGACTTGACATATAAGAGTGATGCGAAGGGGATCCTTGATAAGAAAACATTTTTTATACAATCAACAAATAGTATGAGAGAGAAAGGGAAGAAGAAAAACACATGGAATGGAATTTTGTAGATCAGATTGTTTTTCAAGGGATTAACTGACCAAGGGATTTATATTTATTAGGGTAACCCAACTAACTCCTAGTCAAAAGTAAACTTAGACACAAATTGAGAAAAGAAAGGCAAGCTAACAATGGCTAAATTATAGAATTTTCTTTTGTGTCTTGATTAATCCAAACTTTGTATATCAAGAGAGGTGGGCAGGGAAGGAAATCACATCGAAAAGTTTTTATTTGCTCAAACAAGCACACACAAGTTACTAGAACTTGAAAATAAGACTTCATTCTAATCCATGATGCAATGTGATAAAAAAAATCAAGTCTAACATTCATTTGATCAAACATTGAAATACATGACAAGCGAAAACAAGTACCTAAACTTCTCCAACCAAGAAATTTGATAACGTGGAAGCCCATTGATCCATGTGAAGGATCATAAGCTCAATGCCAAAGCAATCCATGAATCTGAAACACAAATGTTAGTTGTTTTGCTCAAGTGCATGTGGGATCGAGGTAGCTCCTAGAAAAATGAAGTAAGCAAATGCAAGGATGGAAAAAGTAAAGAGGACAAGAAGAAACTATTGAATAGCTTGTAAATAATTGAGGTGAAAGGTGGCAACCCTAAGTATCAATCATACACATGAGATGCAGATGTTTTGGTCAATACACCGGGCAAAACCCTAGATAGAAGAAAATTCTATTAAGAAGAATACTCATAAATTTTCCATCTACACATGAAATAATTCCTTCAACCCTCACTAACAAAATTAACCCAAACTAAAACAACAGCAAAATACCTCAATTTTCAAGCCACTAACAGTTTTATGGCCTCCACACGTGATGTTGTATGGTTTTAATTTCTGTTGTACTTTCATGCCTCGAAAATCGTGCCACACGTGCCATAATTTTCTAATGTAGCGCGTCATTTCAATCTGAAATAAATGCAACAACAATACCTCGGGAAATGTTCCCACACGTGTGGTGTACGGTCACTGTCAGACTGTTGTTGTATGGTTCTGCCTTCCTTGCGAAATATGTTGCTACTTGCCTTCAGAATCGTGCCAGTACTCTAAGGCATTCCTTCTCTCTCTTCAATCTTCTTCTTCCTTTCTCTTCATTAATGGTGTGTTCAATTTCTCCTCTTTCTTTCTGTTTTATACTTTAAAAATTGTAACCACCTCTATTAACCACCTAATTTAGGTTTGAGATATTTTTACAAAATCTAGGGCCATCATTTAGTGCACTCATTTATTTAATAATTAATTCACTTTAATTATTAAATAAACTTTTAAGTGAGACGCATTCTATAAATTATGAAACATCACTTTATTTATATAACATTCACTTATTACATAAATGTACAAGGACAAAGTCTAAGTCCTCCTCATCACACCACACCAAGAACATGAGTGAGGACCTTCAGAGTTAACTTTCAACATGCATGACAAGCGAAAGTGAGTACCTGTGGAATCCCATCGATCCATGTGAAGGATCGTAATCTCAATGCTAAACCAATCTATGGATCTGCAACAAGAATGTTAGTTGTTTTGCTCAAACGCATGTGGGATAGGGACGAATCCTAGAAAAATGAAGTAACCAACTGCAAGGATGGGAAAAGTAAAGAGGACACACTACTAAAAATCTTATAAATGATTGAGGTTAAAGGTGGCAACCCTAATGTAAATCTAGTGATGGATAGAGGGAAAAGGATGGAGTCATCGATGTATTGAACCTGTACCTACAGTCTACATGAACCGAAAACAACAAGAAATTTATGAAAGGGTAGAAAATAGGTTGGATGCAATGACTACTTCAAAGAAGACATCTCAAGTCGAGTCCTACCCAAGACAATGATCTAGACCAAAGTAGTCACTAGCGATGAGCTTGAACGTGGAGTTGACCTATAAGAGTAAAGAGAAGGGGTTTGTTGATGAGAAATTGATTTTTTTATACGCCCATGAAAACTTGTGAGAGAGTAAGGGAGGAAGAAAAACTAATGGAATGGAAATTTGTAGGTCAAATTGTTTTTTAGTGTAATAAGTTAATAAATGACCTAGGGATCTAGATTTGTTAGGGTAACGCAATTAACTCCTAGTCGCAAGCATAATTAAACACAATTTGAGAAGAGAAAGGAAAGCTAACAATGGCTAAGTTATAGAGTTCTAATTCGTTTCTTGATTAACCTAAACTTTAGAGGTTAAGAGAGGTATACATGGAAGGAAATCACATGGAAAACATTTTTGTAGGTGTTGATCCTTGATGATTGAAGATGAGAGAAGCCAAAAGTATCCTATAGATTTTTTTCACTAGAATAAGGATATATTGTTGGATCTTGTGCAACTTCGGAATTTATTCTTATTGTAATGTTTTGTACATCCTATGCACATTATATTGATGTAATCAATCATGTAAACCCTTGAAAATATTAATGTAAACTTTGGGGAAGAATCACAGAAGAAAAAGAATTAAATAAACCTTATTTTATGTTTCTCGAAGATAGTCGGCCGAGTAGGTTAAACTGCCCGAAAACAATGGGAAAAACTACACTAGTCAAGTCACCCCAGTTAAGACCAGTTAGGTTGGACCAATATGGGAAAAAGTCACATTTTCTATGCATAAATAGACAGGTCGAATCTCTCATTTGGGACATAGATTTGCTAGGGTAAGGAAATCAACTCCTAGTCGTAAGCAAAATTAGATACAAATTGAGAAGAGAAAGGCGAGCGAACGATGCCTAAGTTATAGAGTTCTATTACGTTTATTAATTAAACTAAATGTCGAAGATTAAGAGAGGTATACATGGAAGGAAATCACATGGAAATAAGTTTTGTAGGTGTTGTACCTAGATGATTGAAGATGAGAGCAACCAAAAGTATGTTGTAGATTTGTTTTCCGCTTGAACAAGCATAGACAAGTTACCAAACCTTGAAAATGTGACTTGATCCTGATCCATGATGCAGTGTAATAATAACACCCAAGTCTACCATATATTTGATCAAACATTGAAATACACGACAGCTGGAAATGCGTACATGTACTTATCCAAACAAGGAAGTTGATGATGTGGAAACACATTGATCCGTTTTAATGATCGTAACATCAATGCCTAAATAGTCAAATTATCTACAACACAAATGTTAGTCGTTTTTCTCAAACAAAAAGGGATTGGGACAACTCATAGAAAAATGGAGCAAGTAAGCAAATATTAGGATAGAGAAAGGAAAGAGGACAAGAAGACATTATCGAATAGCTTATAAATGATTGCATGAAAGATGGTAGCCCTAGTGTAAATCTAGTGATAGAGAGAGGGGAGAGGATGGAATTGTTGATTTATTGACCATGTAGCTGCAGTCTACATGATCCGACAACAATATAAGCGATAGGAAAGAAGTATGGATGCAATGACTAGTTCGATCTTGAAAAGAAATCTCAATTCGGGAACTACCCAAGACAATGGCTGTTGAGCCGCAAAAAGAACACATTTTATTCATCTTTTACATACCATTTGTCACCTTGTTCGTATTTTATCCTTCCATAAAATAATTAATACTCACCACTTTCATAATAAATATTGGTTTATATTACCATTTTTCAAATCATTAATTTTTGAGTATTTTGAGTGAATTTGTGGTTAATTGCTGAGAAAAATAACATATTTTCATTATACTTTAAAGTTGGATGAGTTTGGTGATGCTTATAGGTGTATTTGAAGACTTTAACAAGCTCAAAAGTGACCACCTAGCCTCATGTTTGAATTTCATCTTCTAGATGTGAGCTAACTTCAAGGAGAAGATCATGGAAATGTGGAGAGAATATCTCATCCAATATTTGTTGAGGATGTGAAGGGATCAGTTGTAGATTTGTTGAGGATTTGAAGGGATGAGTTGTAGATTTGTTGAGGATTTTGAGGGATAAGTTGAGAGAATAGTGGATCTGTAATTATGATCAGTTATCTTGAGTTCATGTATAAATAAGAGAGCTCTCTCCTCATTTTGGTTAGAGATCTCTCTAGTGATTTGGAAGTAGGGAATAGTTTAAAGTTAGTCATAGAATATGTTTTTTACTGTTATGTAATGGAGATGATGATTAATGCCCATCGTTTGATTCCTCCATGTTAATATAGATTTTCAGTTTCTTTCTTATGAATTCTTAGTGTATATTTTTAGGAATGTTTTGTTTATGAATTGATAGTATAGATTTTATGTGAGCTCACCAGTTATTGTTAATTGCTTTTTACCAGTTTATTTCATGCAATTCCAGTATTTCTTTATCAAGTTAATTTATGCAATTTCAGGTTTCCTACAATTAAATTTATTTCCATACAATTTCATGTTTTCATAACTTAGATTCAATTTCAGTTATAGATTAAATTCAGCAACACTCTGCCCCTACATATATTTTGTATGTACCTCACAAATCTACGCTCTTTCCGAGTTGAAAATTAAATCGTTGGATATCTGTTATAATTTGTCTAATGTTTTTACCCAACATTTTGGCGCCATTGCCGGGGAGGTGTTAAAAGGGATCAGAGTTTAGATTGATGGATATATTACTTTTATATTAAACAGCAAGAGGGAGGGGAAAATGGAAAGACGCAAGGAGGATTTCACCATGAAATTTTTGGAAATTCTGTGGTGTAACAGTCGGACGCATCCACTATAGTGGGGTACCCCAAAACCTTGTTGTTCCTTTGTTGTTTCTGCAAGCATATTTATTACAAAATTGTCGATTACAAACTGGTCGGTCTAGACTTGTCGGTATACAGAGCTTCAACTCTTCGACTAAATCACATACACAAAAGCTTGAGCTTTGACTTCTCTTTCTCACCCTGAGTTCCTTCAGTGTATATTGTCTCTTGTGTCTGTGTAAACTGATTTACAATTTGCTTCTTCTATTTATAGGCAACCTAAAAATTGCTTCTGCATGGGTCGACTGACTCACTATTAAAGACTGTAATAACTATCTACCTAACAACTTAGCTTCAAAAATAAATTCGACATGGTATACATTGCCGAAGCGTGGACTCTTTCCTCTTGTCATACTAACAGACAAGATCTTGACTTGTACAGACTCTGACAGAGTCGGCTGGAATTCAAGTACAGATCTGCAAGTAATTACATTTTTCCAACACCCCCCCTTAATTATAAGCAGATGGGGATTTTTAAAACAAAAATTAACAAAATGTTTCAGAGCTTAGACATGCTCTGTTTATGACAGAGTTCACTGTGGAGAACTTGTCATTCCAAGATAACTACGCAGATACTAAAAAGTATCATTTGCCAATGGCTTTGTGAAGATGTCGGCAAGTTGGTCTTCAGACCTGCAAAATTCCAAACAAATTTCCTTGTCATTCACCAATTCTCTTATAAAATGAAACCTTGTGTCGATGTGCTTGGTTCTCTTGTGAAACACATGATTCTTTGATAATGCTATGGCTGAATTGTTGTCACAGAAGATTGTTGTTGGTTCTTGATAGTTCTGTGACAAGTCTTTTAAGACTCTCCTCATCTAGACAGCTTGACATGCAGCACTTGTTGCTGCAACATACTCTGCTTCAGCTGAAGATAGAGTTACTATGGGTTGTTTCTTTGAAGCCCATGAAACAACACCTGTACCAAAATGAAATGTGTACCTAGATGTGATTTTCCTGTCATCTATGCTACCTCCATTGTCACTGTCAGTGTAACCAATGAGTTTAAAATTTTCTAAGGTTGAATACATAATACCAAGGTCATTTGTGCCACTTACATAACTCAAAATTCGTTTACCTGCTTGCCAATGTGAGTCTTTTGGTGACTCCATGAACCTTGAGATCAGACTTACTCCATACATAATGTCTGGTCTTGTTGCTGTCAAATACATAAGGCTGCCAACAAGCCTTTTGAATAGCGTAGGATATACAGTGGATCCTTCATCATCTTTGCTCTATTTTAAACCTGTTATCACCGGTGTTGGGGCTGTCTTGCAGTTAGACATGTTAAATATTTTTAAAACTTCACTTGCATACTTAGACTGTAATATAAAGATACCACTTTCAGACTGCTGAACTTCAATGCCCAGAAAAAACTTCCTAAGCCCCAGATCAGTCATTTCAAATTCACTTTCCATGACTGTTTTAAAATCTGCTATGCCATAATCAGTAGTAAATATTAAATCATCTACGTACAAGCAGACAATTAACATCTTACCTTGCTCATTGACTTTAGTGTACAAAGTTGGTTCACTTTCACTTCTGTGAAATCCATTTTCAGTGAGATAGGAACCAATTTGACTATACCAAGCTCTAGGAGCTTGCTTCAAACCATATAATGCATTTTTCAACCTCTACACTTTATGCTCTTGACCTAGAACTTCATACCCTTGTGGTTGTTCCACATATACTTCCTCTTCTAGATAGCCATTTAAGAATGCCGACTTGACATCCATTTGATGAACATGCCATTTGTTTTGTGCAGCAATGGCCAAAATTGTTCTGACTGTATCCATGTGTGCAACAGGTGCAAACGTTTCATTGAAGTCGATGCCGGGTTGCTGTGTGAACCCTCTTGCTACCATTCTTGCCTTGTGCTTTTGCACATTCCCATCAGCATCTTGCTTTGTCTTATAAATCCATTTGACACTAATTACATCTTTGTCTTTTGGTACATCGACCAGTTCCCATGTTTGGTTCTTCTCAATGCATTCTATTTCTTCATCCATGGCTTGTGCCCATACTTCTTCTTCAACAGCTTCTTCAAATGTTATTGGATCATATATAGGGGGAAATAGTGCAAAGAGAGAGAATGAATTAGGTGTACCAATTTCATATATCTCCCGCAGACTTCTTGTCTTCACCGGTTCTGTTGATGTCGACCTCGACTGAATGCTTGATGGAGTCTGCTGTCCTCTTGGTGTACTTGTCGATGTAGCTTGAGCTGCTACTTGTGTCGATGGTCCTTTTGCTGAACCATGTCTTGGTGTCATGGGAGTCGACGGTGCTCCGACCGGTTGACATACATGTAGTATTTGGACCACCTCCTCTTCCATATCATCATTGTCGATGTTCGACACAATCTTGACATTTATGTCGACGGTTCCATCCCATGATTCATTCTCGACGAATTGAACATCCCGGCTGATTATCACTTTCCTTGTGATGGGATCATATAGCTTGTATTCTTTTGTGTCTTTTGAATAGCCGAAAAAATACATTTATGTCCCTTCTTGTCTAGCTTCCTTCTCAGCTCATCTGGAACATGAGCATATGCAACACAACCAAAAACTTTCAAATGTGAAACACTGTGATTCATACCTATCCATGCTTCTTGGGGAACTTTGTTCTTCACACTCTTTGTCGGACACCGGTTCATAATGTATACGGCAGTTGCGACTGCTTCACCCCAATACTCATTTGGCAAATGCTTAGCTGCCAACATGCTGCGAGCCATCTCCATGATGGTTCCATTCTTTCTTTCGGCAATACCGTTCTGTTGAGGTGTATACTGTGCAGTGAATTGTTTCTGTATGCTATGGGTCTTGCAAAAATTCAGAAATTCATTTGAAACATATTCACCTCGTCTGTCGGTCCTTAAAATATTGATGTGGTGACCACTCTGGTTCTCCATGAATGCCTTGAACTGCTGAAAATAACTAAATGTATCATGTTTATGTTTCAAAAAATATACCCATGTTTTTCTTGGGTAATCATCTATAAAAGTTAGAAAATAGTTGCAGCCACCAATGGATGATGTCTGCATTGGACCACAGATGTCAGAGTGCACAATTTCAAGTGGTGTGCGTGCTCTATAGGAATTTTCGACTGGAAATGTCTCTCTGTGCTGCTTGCCAAAAATACAGCCTTCACAAACCCTCTCTGGTCTGTCGATCAATGGTAATCCCTTCACCATATTTTTTGTGTGCAGTAGCTTCAACCCACCAAAATTCAGATGTCCAAATCTGAAATGTCACAACCAGGATTCATCCTGAACTTCTGTTTGAAATGCAGTTTGCAAATTAGCATTGCAATTTTCTCTCTTGTCGAGGAGCTCGACTGTTTCTTCACTTTCTGCCTTGAATGCAGCTCCTGAGTTTTCCTTCCCTTTTATGTCGGGAACTATCCTCAATGGAAACAAGCAGTTGCTTGTCATTGGCATTTTTGCTATCAGCTGGTTGCTTGGACACTTGTCTTTGATCACACAGTGTTCATCTTCCATGTAGACTCTGTAGCCTTTTTGTAACAACTGTCCAATGCTTAACAAATTATGTTTCAGACCTTCAACATGATAGATATCAGGGATATACTTACTCTCCCCCTGTTTGGTTAGAATATCAACATTGCATTTTCCTAAGACAGTAACTTGGACATTATTTCCAAGTGTAACATCAGTTTTAGCTGAAGTGTCTAGACTGGAAAACAGATTTAAATTACCAGTCATGTGGTTGCTGCATCCTGAATCTAAGTACCATATGTCATGTGGACTTTCTTGAATTGCATTGCATTCAAGTGGAGATGTCGATGCCATTAACATTGCACTTGTCGAAGAGCTGGTGTTGGTCGACTAACTTGGGCTTTGCCTTCCTTGGTCATATTGCTTCTTCCTGCATTCATATGCATAATGACCAAACTTCTTATAGTAATGACATTGAATTTTTTATTTATCAAACCTCTGGCCACTTGACTGACTTGGGTTCTGGTTATCTCCTTTGCCATCGACATTTGCAGGCCTTCTGCCTCGTCCTCCTCTTGAAGAACTTCTTCCTCTACCTCTGAAGTTGTTTCTCCCCCTGCCTCTACCACGGCTTATGGATGACTGTGCTACAAATGCACCTTCCAATGATGTCTGTGATCTGCTGAGTCTATGCTCATGATTGATGAGTGAAGCTTGCAACTCATCAATGGTAAATGGTGTCATGTCTGTGTGTTCCTCTAAGGTCACAACCAAGTTTTCAAATCTTGGGAGAAGACTTCTGAGAATTTTTTCAACAACCCTTTGGTCTGCTATGGGTTCTCCATGAGATTTCAGTTGGTTTATCAACCCAACAACTCTGGTGTAAAATGTGTCTACATTCTCTGAATCTTTCATGGACAGAGATTCAAATTTTCTTCTCAGAATCTGCAGTTTGGATGTCTTTACCTTATCCAAACCTTGATAGGCAGTCTCCAATGTATCCCATGCTTCCTTAGCATTAGTCTTTACTGCTATTCTTGGGAGTATGCTCTCATGCATAGCTTGATGTATGAAAAACAGAGCTTTTCCATCTTTCTTCCTCTGTTCTCTCAAGACATCTTTCTCAGCCTGTGTGAGATTGTTATATGCTGTCATGTCTACTGGTTCTGCATAACCATACTAGACTATCTCCCAGACATCTTGACCTCTGAATAAAGCCTTCATTGTTAAAGACCAATATTCATAATTCTTTCTTGTAAAGATTGAAGTTTGTAATGAACCAAAAGTGGAAGCCATTTTAATTTTTAATTAACTTTCCTTAGAAAATTAATTTCCACCTTTTAAGAGAAGATTTCTTTCCTAAATCTTGGGCTAATATAAACCTTGCTCTGATACCAGATAGCCAAAACCAAACCGACTAAACTTGAATTTAGGGCTCAGTCGATATTAAATTTTAATTTTCACTTTTCAGGCCGACCATTTTTTCTTTTTCACTTGTCCGGTAAAACTTGTTTATCTCCCGACTAGACAAGTTTATAAATTTTAGTCGGTATTTCACTCGACCAAAATTACTTCGACTTACTTGACGGTTCTACCGACCGGTTTTACCTCGACCACTTGTCACTTCGACCAAATCGGCTGACTTCTTCTCTTCGACCAAGTCGGTTCACTTCTTATCTTAGACCAAGTTGGCTCACTTCAGTCGGCTGACTCAACTAACCACTCAAATCGATTCACTTTGGTCGAAATCTACAGAGTATGTTTCTTAGTCTAAAGACTTAAGAAATTACAAAGGCTTTTTACCTGTAAGTAAGATAGAATAAAATTGACACATTTACAAATCCAAATAACTTATAAAACATATGCCCAAATATGTGGGAAGACTTGAGCCGACCAATGTGCCATAAAATCTGGAACTTTCACGGGGTGAGATTTTTATGGGTTCTTTGATCTTTCACATAACAGTAACTGTAAAAGACATTTACCCAAGTAAATCTAGAAATATGTGCGACGAAATAATCATGCATTCAACGATAAACTATTTCATATATTTAACTATGCGGAAATAACAAAGTATTACAAACTTATCGATTACAAACAGGTCGGTCCACACTTGTCCGTCTAGCTCTTCGACTAAATCACATACACAAAAGCTTGAGCTTTGACTTCTCTTTCTTACCCTGAGTTATTTCAGTGTATATTGTCTCTTGTGTCTATGTAAACTGATTTACAATTTGCTTCTTTTATTTATAGGCAACCTAAAAATTGCTTCCGCATGGGTCGACTAACTCACTATTAAAGACTGTAATAACTATCTACCTAACAACTTAGCTTCAGAAATAAATTTGACATGGTATACATTGCCGAATCATGGACTCTTTCCTCTTGTCAGATTGAAAGTCGGCTGAAAGTCAAGTACAGATCTGCGAGTAATTACATTTTTCCAACAGCTTCCACATACGACTGGTCATCGTTCACGCTCCAGCGAGATTTTAAATAATAGACCTGCGTCCCTTCAATGAAGACATCAGCTAAAACGTCCTCGTTGAAGCCGGAGAACATTCTGACGGAATAATGGTCATCCCGGAGATTAGTGATGTTGTAGCAATTCTCGGGGCCATCCGAGGGCTTAAAGAATCGAAGTTTATTTAACTAAGGTGCAATATAGCTCTAGCCAGTGGCGTTTGCGTACGAGCCACCTGTGTAACCGTGGTCTTTACCCCAAAGCTTGTTCGTGACAGGGCGGTACATGTTCTGCCATGAACCACAGCTGATTCTGATGACCAACGGCTATGCAAAACCAAAAAAAAACACTTATACTCTCTTTTAAATTCTTTGACAAGTCGAATTTAATCAAAATATGATATAAAATGTAAGCTAATTTCGGTAATTTCTTTATTTGAAATTTGAAACCCTTTCATAAACATTCTGGAAATTTTATTTAACTGAGATCTGGTGGCCTTGTGCTTACCTGCAGTCTGTGTAAATGTCGTGTTAGCGCTCAGAAAAACAAACGCCTACCTGCTTACCTGATTACCACATAAGTTTATATCTTTGCGTCGGATCAGTCTCCGTGGTCGTCATGAAATTTATATTTGGCATTCAATTTAAATTATAGCATTGAATGTAATGATTTGGGACAAACACAATTACTGTTCAATGAATTGTTTGGTAAATTAGGATAGAAGTAAGGTGCCGACCATTTTATTCCATTTCATCGCTTATAGTAGCGCCAATCCTAATATCGATCACCACAGTTCTTCCATAAGAAGAATAACTCGTACTGGTGCTACGGGTGGTGTTGCTGGACATGGATCTAGTTCTCTAACCGGGTCTCACTTTCGAAATTCTACCTCGCTATCACGATCTCACTTACCAACTGGATCTGGCCCTTTGACTGAAACCAGACAACCGAAAATATTGACCTAGCATTGCTCCATTATTCTTTCAATTACACATTGAAATGTACTCAACGCTTTAAAAACATTCCACGGTCTGATGATACATTATTATTAAAAATACACTGATATTGTACAAAATATACAGTTGAAATAACACTCCCCCAACTGGGCTCATAATATGATTCCAGAGATAGCTTGCTACCTGAGTTAATTAATTAATAAAGCATAAAGAGATGGTGTAATCAATAAAGCATAAAGAGTTGAAATAATTGCCAAATCACACTGTGAAACCCTTATGTTCCATCTGATCGTTCCAGTTCAAACGGCGTATCAGACTTCGAAACCAACCACCAGTTTGGTCGGATTTATTTATAGTGGGAAGAGGATGCATGGCGAAACGAAGTACCCCAGTTAGAGCAATGAAATAATGGCTCTTCATTTGTGCTGACATAGCCTGTCAGTCCAAAATAGGGGTCTGTCGGCAGCCTAAATTAATCCCATACTGAGACAGAATAATAATAATAATTAAAAATCTTTTGTATAGATATTAAAGATAGCATAATTTCTATTGAATTAAGCCCTTTAATCTCTATTGAATTAAAGATAGATATTATGTCCTCACGATCTTCACGACGAGGCTGAAAGCGTAATCTCTATTGAAATTTCTATATTGCTTTATGTAGGTAATTATTGTTGTATGTTGGTTGTGCTCTATATTATCATATAAAGTGTTGCGCTTTCATATTCCGAATCCACTTGGTTTGCCTGGCATGAATGAGAACTCTGAGTTTGCAGTGATGACATTTTTAGGACGTGGGAATGTTTGTGACACATAAGTTTTGTTCATAACAAAACTTGTATAAAAATATGTCACTTAAACAAACTTACTTCAACTCAGTTTTCAATATTTATAAATGATGTCATTTTTTAGATATATATAAATGTGGGCGCTAATATATAATGTCCATTCAATATTAAATTACTTGTTACCATATGAATATGATGACTCGACACTAAAGGACGTCGTCTAATGGAGAGTGTGAGATTAGGGATAACAAGGCTCGCTTCCTCAAACCATTAAGTTAAACCAGATTTTCAATAAGCTATCATATATATATTATGAATATATAAATAAATAAACAAACTATAATGTCAACTCAATATGAAATCAATATTAAATTGGTGACTAAACACTAGACATTGATTAAACTATGTTGTTAATGCATTCTATTTCATATCCCTTGAAGTGTTCATTAATACTTTCAATTTAATATGGTTGATTAACATGCACATGTGCCTTTCAAACTTCATATGTAGAAATTTTATTATAATCGAAACTTTAAAAAAAAATTCTGATTGTTTTTATTATGATAAAAAATTTAAATATATATATATATTAAAAAATTGAAAAATATAAATATAAATTGAAAAAAGAGCATTCATATAATATTATAATAAATCATTTCTTTGCTGATTCTGTTTAATAAGAGTGTTTTTTGTGTGTGTATATATATATATATATATCTTAAAACAATACAAATTTTAGATAACACATAAAAAATTAGAAAC
>LPNX010168878.1:644231-703576 GCA_001517045.1 Pseudotsuga menziesii
TTTTTATTTTTGCACAGTGGGACCTGGCACATCTTCCGTTTGGAGGAGGTAGGCAGGTAGGCATTTGTTTTAAGCTGCCAAATTTATTGTAAACAAATTGTTTGTTTGCACATTCTTCTCTATTTAGATCATTAAGATAGCCTACTTTTAGAGGGGTCGACCACTGAAAGGGTCGACCCTTTCTCTCTGTCGCTCAATCATTACATAAAGACGCACTTTTTTTAAAGTATTCATTTATAAATAAAATAATAAAATTTTAAATTTTAAATGGACTTGGAATCTTCTCGAAATTTTATGATTATTGCGTTAATTTGTTTTCGCAGGTTGCTCAGAAATAAGTTTTGACAAGAAGGGTTGCTTAATATGCATTGCCACTTTCAGGTATAAGAGTGTTTTTATTTATTTACTTTAACTTTTGATTGAGCACATAATTTCATGTATTTTCAATGCTCTAACAAGTTTGTTGTAGAAAAATGCTAACATTTTCGTAGATTCAAAGACGAACGAATGGCGTGCAGAATTGATTTCTAGAATCGCAAAAACTTTTCAGAAAAAATGCTCCATTAAAGCTTGAAGAAGCTGAATTTCCACCATGTATGTCATCACATTCTGCTACCACAAGGAAGCTTTTTGGAAACCAATTATGCCATGTCATTCTGCCATCCATGTTAGAGTCTGCCCTATACATTATGGCTTCCCGCATGTCTACCTTTCTGAGTCGCACACATTTTTCCTCATTTTCGGTTTATCTTTTTCCTTCTGAATAAAACCATTCAGTTTCTTCTCCATGACTGCATTGCTTTGTTATCATTGTAATAAAAATTGTTTAATCGTGAGATCTTTGATCTATAGTCCTACCACTCATTGTGTACAACTCATGTTGACTGATGTGGGATTCTGTAAGGCCCACCTTTCAACAAATCTTGCCCCATCGACCTCAGCACCTTATCTGGGATAGAGACTAGAGTTCATTGTTAGTACCTTGAGGCTTGCATGCCTTAATGGTAAGTTCTCTCGCTGAAAATCATGGGAATACATTAATGTCCCTTGATTGTTAGATCTTGCAAGTGGCTCGACATCAACTCATTTATTTGCACTTCGCAAGATATACTTAGGTACCTTGGCACTCATTGACATCAATGGTGAGATTGACTCGCATTAGCTAACGACATTCATCAATGGTCGGTAATCCAATGACTTATTTTTATGTTTGACATAGACACATTTATTCGCATGGTAAGAATTGTACCATCGGGTTTTGTCACAGCTGAAGACTATATACTTTCCATGACTCTATCAACAGTTTTACAACAGCATACTTCAGCCATATGAGAGTACCATAGTTCTACTTTCAGCTTTCATCTTTTACTTCATCCAACCAAGCAGAAGTTCAGTTCCTTCACTTCACACTCTATGATCCAGCAGCAGCAGCCACATTCCTATTGCATAGTTCATCAACTTTTTGGGTAAGTGGAGGTATGTTGTTTTCTAATATTTAACCATGTAATTCCTTAAATGCTAAAAAATTAATGAATTTGGAAAACTCCCTCACTACATTTCATTTTTCATTTTCATAAACCTAATACATCTCAAGTTTGGGGGGGGACTATTCATTACCATTTTACATATTCGTCATCTCATTTACCCTTAATTAACATGTATTTCCCAAACTATGCTATATATATATTGGCATGATTCATAATATGAAGAAAAGGCTTTCTAATATACATTGATGGTTCATCATTTCTAATACATAAATCTCATGTATTGCAGCAAAAATACAAGTAAAACAAGCGAATGTTGTAAACATAAGAACCAACATTTGTTATACTTATGGTTGTAACACAAGAACCAACCATAAGGAAAATCGCTGCCACTCATGCATTTCAAATCATGGAACGATTTACTGTTACATACCATCATCATGTGAAGCCTAGCTACATAGCCAAAAGTTTTAAAGAAAATCAATGCATAGTTGCATGATGACATGCAAGAAGTCAAGTTGGGGGGAGTGTTGAGCCGCAAAAAGACCACATTTTATTCACCTTTTACATACCATTTGTCACCTTATTCCTATTTTATCCTTCCATAAAACCATTAATATTCACCACTTTCATAATAAATATGGGTTTATATTACCATTTTTCAAATCATTTATTTTTTAGTATTTTGAGTGAATTTGTGGTTAATTGTTGAAAAAAATAACATATTTTCATTATACTTTAAAGTTGGATGAGTTTGGTGATGCTTACAGGTGTATTTGAAGATTTTAACAAGCTCAAAAGTGAACACCTAGCCTTATATTCGAATTTCATCTTCTAGATTTGAGCTAACTTCAAGGAGAAGATCATGGAAATGTGGAGAGAATATCTCATCCAATATTTGTTGAGGATTTGAAGGGATGAGTTTTAGATTTGTTGAGGATTTGAAGGGATGAGTTGTAGATTTGTTGAGAATTTTGAGGGATAAGTTGAGAGAATAGTGGATCTGTAATTATGATCAGTTATCTTGAGTTCATGTATAAATAGGAGAGCTCTCTCATCATTTTGGTTAGAGATCTCTCTAGTGGTTTGGAAGTAGGTAATAGTTCAAAGTTAGTCATAGAATAGGTTTTTGACTGTTATGTAATGAAGATGATTAATGCACATCCTTTGATTCCTCCATGTTAATATAGATTTTCAGTTTCTTTCTTATGAATTGTTAGTGTAGATTTTCAATAATGTTTTGTTTATGAATTGATAGTATATATTTTATGTGAGCTCACTAATTATTGTTAATTGCTTTATACCAGTTTATTTCATGCAATTCCAATCTTTCTTTATCAAGTTAATTTATGCAATTTCATGTTTCCTGCAATTAGATTTATTTCCATACAATTTCATGTTTTCATAACTTAGATTCAATTTCAGTTATAGATTAAGATCAACGACACTCTGCCCCTGCATATATTTTGTATGTACCTCATAAGTCTACGCTCTCCGCGGGTTGACAATTAAATCGTTCGATATCTGTTATAATTTGTCTAATGTTTTTACCCAACAACGACCTAGCCCAAGGAAGTCGCTAGCAATGAGCTCAAAGGTGGACTTGACATATAAGAGTGAAGAGAAGGGGATCCTTGATAAGAAGACATTTTTTTTACAATCAAGAAAACGTATGACATAGAAAGGGAGGAAGAAAAACAGATGGAATGAATTTTTGTAAGTCATAATTTTTTTGAGGGGATTAACTGACCAAGGGGTCTAGAGTTGTTAGGGTATCCCAATTAACTCCTAGTCGCAAATAAAACTAGACACAAATTGAGAAAATAAATCCAAGCTAACAATGGCTAAATTCTCGAATTTTCTTTCCTGTCTTGATTAATCTAAACTTTGTATATCAGGAGAGGTGGATAGGGAAGGAAATCACATCGAAAAGTTTTTCTTCGCTCAAACAAACATATAAGTTATTAGACATTGAAAAGAAGACTTCATCCTAATCCATGATGCAATGTGATAAAAACACTTAAGTTGACCATTCATTTAATCAAACATTGAAATACATGACAGGCAAAAACAAGTACCCTTACTTCTCCAACAAAGGAAGTTGATAACGTGGAAGCCCATTGATCCATGTGAAGGATCGTAAGCTCAATGTCAAAGCAATCCATGCATATGCAACACAAATGTTAGTTGTTTTGCTCAAGCGCATATGGGATCGAGACAGCTCCTAGAAAAATGGAGTAAGCAAGCAAATGCAAGGATGGGAAAAGTAAAAAGGACAAGAAGACACTATCGAATAGCTTGTAAATGATTGAGGTGAAAAGTGGCGACCCTAGAGTAAATATAGTGATGGAGAGGGGAGAGGATGAAGTTGTTGATGTATTGACCATGTAGCTGCAATCTACATGATCCGACAACAACGAGAAATGTATGAAAGGATAGAAAATAGGTATGGATGCAATGACTACTTCGATCTTTAAAGAAACCATCTTGAGTCGGGCCCACGGGGGATTCACTTGTTGACCAATATCCTATCACGTTAGTTCATATTGTGGGTTTTAAAATTATCAAAAATTGAACCAATATATTGCAGGTATTGGGGGGATGAGGGGTTTAAGGTGGGGGTGGGTAGGGTGGTTTATAAGGATTGAGGTATAAAAAGGGGTGGGGAGGAGGTTTTAAGTATTGGGAGGGGGTTTCAACAAAAATATTTTGGGTCAATATCTTTGGAAATTAAGGGTATTCTTTAATATCCCACGATCGCACGTGCTATGTGAGAGGTTCACTAAGTGAAGTCCCCGTGGTCGGGCCCTACCCAAGACAACGACCTAGAGCGAAGCAGTCAATGGCGATGAGCTCAAAGGTTGAGTTGACCAATAAGAGTGAAGAGAATGGGTTCGTTGATTAAAAATCGATTTTTTTACACGACCAAGAAAACTTATGACAGAGTAAAGGAGGAATATAAACAAATGGAATGGAATTTTGTACGTCAAATTGTTTTTCAGTGTATTAATTGACCTAGGGATCTCGATTTGTTGGGTAAATCAATTAACTCCTAGTCATAACCAAAATTAGACACAAATTCATAAGAGAAAGGAAAGCTAATGATTCCTAAGTTATAGAGTTCTATTATGTTTATTAATTAACCTAAACTTCGGAGATTAAGAGAGGTTTATATGGAAGGAAATCACATGGAAATAAATTTTGTAGGTGTTGGAGATGGATGATTGAAGATGAGAGCATCCAAAAGTATTATATAGATTTTTTTTTTGCTTGAACAAGCATAAACAAGTTACCAAACCTTGAAAATGTGACTTGATCCTGATCCATGATGCCATGTAATAATAACACCCAAGTCTACCATGCATTTCATCAAACATTGAAATACATGATAGCTGGAAATGAGTACTTGTACTTATACAAACAAGGAAGTTGATGATGTGGAAGCTCATTGATCCATTTTAATGATCGTAATATCAATGCCGAAATAGTCCAAATATCCACAACACAAATGTTAGTTGTTTTTCTCGAGCTCAAAGGGATTGGGACGGCTCGTAGAAAAATGGAGCAAGTAAGCAAATGTCAGGATGGAGAAAGGAAAGAGGACAAGAAGACACTACCGAATAGCTTATAAATGACAACACGAAAGGTGGCAACCCTAGTGTAAATCTAGTGATGGAGAGAGGGGAGAGGATGGAATCATTGATGTATTGAACATCTAGTTGTAGTTTAGATGATCTAGCAACAACTATAAATGTATTAAATGATAAGAAAGAGGTATAGATGCAATGACTAGTACAATATTGAAATAAATCTGAATTCTGGCACTACCCAAGACAATGACCTATCCTAAGGAAGTCACTAGGGATGAGCGCAAAGGTGCCCTTGACATATAAGAGTGAAGAGAAGGGAATCCTTGATAAGAAAACTTTTTTTATTCAATCAATAAAACGTATCAGAGAAAAAGGGAGGAAGAAAAACAGATGGAATAGAATTTTGTAGGTCAGATTGTTTTTTAGTGGATCAATTGACCAAGGGATCTAGATTTATCAGGGTAACCCAACTAACTCATAGTTTCATGTAGATTTAGACACACACAAATTGAGAAGAGAAATGAAAGCTAACAATGGATAAACTATATAATTTTCTTTCGTGTCTTCATTAATCCAAACTTTGTATATCAAGAGAGGTGGACAGGGAAGGAAATCACATCGAAAAGGTTTTCTTTGCTCAAAAAAGCACACACAAGTTACTAGACCTTGAAAAGAAGAATTCATCCTAATCCATTATGCAATGTGATAAAAACACTTAAGTCTACCATTCATTTGATCAAACATTGAAATACAGTACAAGCGAAAATGAGTACATGTACTTCTCCAAACAAGGAAGTGGATAAGATGAAAGCCCATTGATCCACATGAACGATCGTTAGCTCAATGCCAAAGCAATCCATGAATATGCAACACAAATGTTAGTTGTTTCTCTCAAGCATAAGTGGGATCGAGACCACTCCTAGAAAAATGCAGTAAGTAAGCAAATACAACGATGGAAAAAGTAAAGAGGACAAGAAGACACTATCGAATTGCTTGTAAATGATTCAGGTGAAAGGTGGAAACCCTAGTGTAAATATAGTGTTGGAGAGGGGAGAGGATGAAGTCATTGATGTATTGACCATGTAGATGTAGCCTACATGATCCGGCAACAACGAGAAATGTATGAAAGGATATAAAATGGGTACAGATGCAATGACTACTTCAATCTTGAAAGAAACCATCTTGAGATGGGCCCTACCCAAGAGAACGACCTAGATCGAAGTAGTCCATGGCGATGACTTCAAAGTGGAGTTTACATACAAGAGTGAAGAGAATGGGTTCGTTGATTAGAAATCTATTTTTTTACAAGAACAAGAAAACTTATGAGAGAGTAAGGGAGGAAAAAAAACAAATGGAATGGAATTTTGTACGTCAGATTGTTTTCAGTGGATTAACTGACCTAGGGATCTAGATTTGTTAGGGTAAGTCAATTAACTCCTAGTCGTAAGCAGAATTAGGCACAAATTGAGAAGAGAAAGGGAAGCTAACGATGCGTAAGTTATAGAGTTCTATTACGTTTATTAATTAACCTAAACTTTGAAGATTAAGAGAAGTATGCATGGAAGGAAATCAAATGGAAATAAATTTTGTAGGTGTTGGACCTAGATCATTGAAGATGAGAGCGGCCAAAAGTATGCTATAGATTTTTTTTTCGCTTGAACAAGCATAAACAAGTTACAAAACCTTGAAAATGTGACTTGATCTTGATCCATGATGCAATGTAATAATAACACCCAAGTCTACCATACATTTAATCAAACATAGAAAAACATGATAGATGGAAATGCGTACTTGTACATATCGAAACAAGGAAGTTGATGATATGGAAGCCCATTGATCTGTTTTAATGATCGTATTATCAATGCCAAAATAGTCCAAGTATCTACAACACAAATGTTAGTTGTTTTTCTCAAGCACAAAGGGATTGGGAAGGCTCATAGAACAACGGAGCAAGTAAGCGAATGCCAGGACAGAGAAAGGAAAGAGGACAAGAAAACACTACCAAATAGCTTATAAATGATAGCACAAAAGGTGGCAACCCTGGTGTAAATATGGAGATGGAGAGAGGAGAGAGGATGGTTCGCTGATGTATTGACCATAGTGGAAAAAATTACCGAAAATTTGGTGATGTCCTGAAAAACCATGTTTTTCTTGCTGCCGATTTTTCGGCCCGAAAAATTCATGATTTTTCAAAAAATTGGGAAAAATCAGGAAAGATCCAAAAAAATTGGAAAAAATCGACAAATAGGGGGAAAAATCGGTAAGCAAATGTTGACCCTATTAAAGTACATATTTTGCATTTTTAATGATTTTCGCGGTTTGCTTATTTTTGTTGATGTTGCCAAGAGGATGTTTTCTGCACCCTCGTCGATTTTTTGTCGATGCCAGTTTTTTCCACTATGGTATTGACCATGTAACTACAGTATACATGATCCGACAACAACAAGAAATGTATTAAGCGATAGGAAAGAGGTATGGATGCAAAGACTAGTTTGATCTTGAAAGAAATCTCGATTCAAGCACTACCCAACATAAAGACCTATCGTGAGGAAGTCACTAGCGATGAGCTCAAAGGTGGAATTTACATATAAGATTGAAGTGAAGGTGATAATAAAACATATTTTTATAGAATCAAGAAAACGTATGAGAAAGAAATGGAGGAAGAAAACTGAGATGGAATAGAATTTTGTAGGTCAGACTGTTTTTCAGTGGATTAACTGACCAAGGGATATAGATTTATTAGGGTAACCCAATTAACTCCTAGTCTCAAGAAGAATTAGACACAAATTGAGAAGAAAAAGGAAAGCTAACAATGGCTAAATTATAGAATTTTATTTCATGTCTTGATTAATCTAAACTTTGTATATCAAGAGAGGTGGACAGGGAAGGAAATCACATCGAAAAGTTTTTCTTCACTCAAACATCCTTCACATGGATCAATGGGATTTCATGTTATCCACTTCCTTGTTTGGAGAAGTACAGGTAATCGTTTTCGCCTGTCATGTATTTCAATGTTTGATAAAATGAATAGTAGACTTAAGTGTTTTATCACATTGCATAATGGATTAGGATGGTCTTCTTTTCAAGGTCTAGTAACTTGTGTGTGCTTGTTTGAGAAAAGAAAAAAAATTCGATGTGATTTCCTTCCCTATCCACCTCTCTTGAGATACAAAGTTTAGATTAATCAACACACGAAAGAAAATTCTATAGTGTATCCATTGTTAGCTATCCATGATGCAATGTGATAAAAACACTTAAGTCTGCCATTCAATTGCTCAAACATTGAAATACATGATAGGAAAAAACGAGTACCCTTACTTCTCCAACCAAGGAAGTTGATAACGTGAAATCCCATTGATCCATGTGAAGGATCGTAAGCTCAATGACAAAGGGTGAAAACGCGAAGTTGGGTAACACTTCCGTGAGAATTGAGTGTCCAAACAACATAGCGAACGTTATTCGGCCGAATAACTATATTTATTCGGTCGAATAATGAATTTATTCGGCTGAATAACTAATTCTTTATTCGATCGAATAACGTTAACGGTGAACCGTTTAATTTGACAGAACGCATAGCCGACCAGCATTTTTTACGGCCGTTTTAATACTTGTTCGGCCGAATAATTTTTTGGCATAAAAGGCAAGCTCCGGCTCCATTTTCATTGTTTTCACCTGCAATCATTTGTCTTCATCTTGTCGTGTTTCTTGCGTCATCCGATTTGTTTGTTTTTGTCCATCATCCCTGTCCACGTCACCAGTCCTCCTAACGTGGGCATGCTAGTTTCCTATCGGCGTGGAGGTCTGTTCGTGGAGGTCGCTTCGTGATGGTCTGTTCGCCATGGAGATTTGTTCGTGGAGGTCGCTTCGTGATGGTCTATTTGTCGTGGAGGTCTGTTCGGCATGGAGGTCTATTCGTGGAGGACACTTCGTGGTGGTGTTTGTGGTCTTTTCTTTTTGAGTCTGTTCGTGGTCTGGTCTTGCTGTGCTCCCCCATGTCAGGTAATTTTTTATGAAATTACTTCTATAATTTGAAATTTTTAATATGTGATTTATCTCTTGTTGTAGTCAATGGCATTAGTTTTTCATTATAGTATTGCAGAGTTAAAGTTTGCATATGTTAATTGGTATTGTATAAATCTTTTAATTTTAATTTTAATTAATATCTATATGTCTATGAAATTTGTCCATGTTAATAGAGTAGATGAACTCTGTCCATGTTAACAGAGTAGATGAACTCTATCCAAATGGACAGAGTTCATCAACTTTGTCCAAATGGATAGAGTCCTTTTGGATTAAAAATAATAATTTTAATTATAAATTCTATGTTTTTAGAATTTAATATAATCTATTTTAATTATAATGAAATATTTTTAACTTAAATTATACGTAATAATTTAAATAAAATGGAAGGAGTTAATGAACTCTATCCTGATGGATAGAGTTGAAGAACTCTCTCCAGATGGACAGAGTTGATGATCTATGTCCATTTGGATAGAGTTCATCATCTTCATCAACTCCGTCCACATGTGAATAGAGTAAATCAAATTTATCCAAATAGACAAGACAATGGATCATACTTAGCAAAACACAGTTCATGCAGACTTCATCAACTCTTTCCTTGATAACTTTACTTAGCAAAACGTATTTTAGTAATTTTAATATAAATCATAAAAAAAACATTATTACACATAAAAAAAATTAGATTTTTTGATTACTGATCTGTTTTATCTTATGTATTTTTAATCTAAAACATAAAAGAAACATATAACTTGTATAATGCTTACTAGTTACAATTTATACTTACTATTATAATAAGATATTGTCCATTTTTTATAATTTTAATTTAAGTTCATAGGTATAATAAGGAAGATATTTGTATTAAATTTGTCCATGGACAAAGTTCATGAATGAATACTCTGTCCATGGATAGAGTTGATTAACTCTGTTTACATGAAGTGATGAACTTAACTCTATCCATGTGGACAGAATTGATGAACCATATCCATGCAGAGTTCATCAACTTTGTCAATGGAGAGTTCATCAACTGTGACTCTGATCAGTTTATTTAGTATAAGGGATATTTTTTATGATTTTATGGAATAATGAAAATATTTGTAGTTGGCATAAAGAAAGGTAGTTTTAATTTCATATTTGATGATATTAGTTTTATTAATTTTAAAAATCCAAAATACATCAAAAACATAGAGATTGCTACATTAATTTTTTATACATCCAACAATAGTGTAGCTATTTTCATTTTAAGAACTATTAGATAATATTATGGACATTTAGGTCTTTATTAGAAAGGGAGTTTTAAAAATCTAAAACAAATAAAAAACACAAATATTGCTACATTAATTTTTCATACATCCAACAATAGTGTAGCTATTTTCATTTTAAGAACTATTAGATGATATGAGGGACATCTAGGTAATAGAAACTTAGTTTTTATAGTAGTTAGTTCTTTAAAGTTGAGGCATTAACATGCAGAGTTTGAATATGTTATGAGTTGATATATTAGATAATATTAAGGACATATAGGTCTTTATTAAAAATTTAGTTTTTTTAGTGGCTAGGTCTTTGAAAATGAGGAATTAACATGTAGAATTTGAACATGATATGAGTTGATCTATGTAATATTGTAGATATCATCTCAAATGAAAATAGATAATAAATTAACTATAATCATTTAAAGAACTATTAGATAATATTATGGATATCTAGGTTCTTATTGATATCTTAGTTTTATAGTAGCTAGGTTTTTGAAGTTGATTAAAATTAACATGTAGAAATTGATATGGAATTAGATAATAAATTAGCTATAATCATTTAAAGAACTATTAGATAATATTAGGGATATCTAGGTCCTTATTGAAATCTTAGTTTTTATAGTAGCTAAGTTTTTGAAGTTGATTAATTAACATGTAGAAATTGATATTTCTGTAAATTTATAGATATCATAATCAATGGAAAGAGATCAGCCTTGAGACAGAAGCGTAGGTGGTCATTACATTTTTCGGAAGTTGGTGTCCGAAATGAAAATCAAAGATTATCGTAGTCACCTCTGGATTCAGGCTTATTGTATAGTTCACATTCAATTGATCATTGACGTGGTGATAGTGGTAGAAATGATTTCTCCTTATCATCTATGGTTGCAGTGTCATTGATATAAAGAATGGTCATTTATCTTTATTTGTAGAAATGGTTCTTGGAGTATTCAGAGTTACAGATATGATTGATCAAATCTATGATTCCTATTACTCCTCGACCCATATCTACAAATCTACACATAAAATTTAGATGAAGCAAAAGTAGTAATGTTTTTACATGTCTTTTCTTCAAGGTATGTAATATTACCCAAATTGTTCTCTGATATATAAGTTTAATTAGTTTAAATAATTTTTGACATTTGTAAATTGCTTGTATATATGTTAAAGCTTGGATCTTTTCAATCTTTCGAGGCAAAAGGAAGACTCCATTAGAGGATAGTGGTGGAATTGTAAGTTTAATATTTTAGTCTATTTATTTTAGTTTAAAATAGTTTAAATAGTTTGTAAGATTTATAAACTATTTTTATACATGTTGTAGCTTGGGTCTCCTCCACCCTTTAGAGGCAAAGAAAAGACTCCATTGAATGATAGAGAATTTGAGGTAATTTTGTTAATAATTGTATTGATCTTCTATATACTAGTTTAATGTTTTAATGTTTTAATTTTAATTTAAAATTGTTTAAATAATTTATGATATTCATAATCTGTTTTTATACATGTTTCAGATTGTTATGAGTCCAAGGGAAGACCCTAGTGGAGGATAGTGATGGACTTTATTGATTCAGACATCGAGGAGCTTAATTTTAGGATTATACACATGTTCATGAATGTTTTTTTTTATTATATACATGTACATTGAACTTACATGTTCATGACTGTTTTTTTTATTATATACATATACATTGAACTCTAATGTTCATGAATGTTTTTTTGGATTATATGCATACATACATTGATCTTAGATATTGTTTTTTGGATTATATACATATATATGTAAAGGTTAGGAATGTTAGGAATGTTAAGAACGAATATGGGGAATGTTAACGTTAAGAATGAAAGCAATCCAATTTGTTACATTGATCTTAGATATTGTTTTTTGGATTATATACATGTATATGTAAAGGTTGGAAATGTTAGGAATGTTAAGAACGAATATGGAGAATGTTAACGTTAAGAGTTAAGTGAATTAAATTGACTATATAAACATGGAAAATGTTAGGAGTGAATGTGAAAATGGGGATGGAGAATGTTAAGAATGAATGTTAGGAAGTTTAGATAGATGCAATTATATGAATGTATGTATTAGTAAATTTATGTATTTTTGTATATGTAACATATTTTTAATGTTGAAAAGTTGAGAATTTTAGGAATGTTAGGAATGTTAGATGCAATCTAATGCTAAGAATCAATGTGGGGAATGTTAGGATTCAATGTTAGGAAATGTTAGTAATGTTAGGAAGTTTTGATAGTCGTAAATATATGAATGTATGAGTGACTGTTAGGAATGGTTAGGAATGTCAAGAAGTTTTAATAGAAATATTTTTTATTACTAAAGTAAAATTAGTAACTTGATTCTGAATTCTAATCAATTATAGTTCAATCCATCAATTTTCTAAGCCTAACATTTGCAACTTGATTTTGAATTCTAATATTTTTTTATTACTAAGGTAATATTAGCAACTTGATTCTGAATTTTTATAAATTAAATTTCAATGACTTCATGATATCCAATCTTAACATAGAACAAGAAATGATATAGTTAAAAACATCGCAATGGAATTTCGTCCTCAATTATCCGTTCATGGTCATATTTGGACAGTGTCCATTTTTTATTTTTTAAGGTTTTTTTTATACAACTTGTTCCAATTTTATTCGAGATGCACATACTAAATGACTATACTGACAACATATAATATCAGGTTCATAATCTTGAAAGTAGACATAATTTTCATTCATATGGGTTTGCTGCAAAAAATAGCCTTTTAAAATGATGGATCCTCTCTCGTATGTAAATCCGTTGTCATTGTAGTCCTCCAATAACTTCATTTTTCCTTCGGTGCATCGCATCAAATAATATTTTACATTTTCGTTATTGTCTAAAGGTGCAATCATAGCGAAAATATCTCATGTGCAAATTACAATTGTCGTTGGAGTTGAGTGAATTAAATTGACTATATAAACATAAGGTGATGAACAATATTGAACAATCAACAACATCATTACCTTCTCTAACAAGATCTAAAATTCTATCGTCATCAAATGATATTTTTATTTCTTCTGATTCTAATTCTTCTATGTTTGCTAGTGGCATTTTTCCTTTTGGATTAATCTCTGTGTGTTTCCAATGTTTTACGTAGTTGTTCGTTATGTTTTCACAAACTTCTGTAGATTCAACATTTTTAGTGCAAATATGACAAAAACATGTTTGCTTTCTACTGTCAAATGCAAACATGTTTTGGAAGGATTTTGTTTGAATAGAGTGAAGTTCTCTAGTCCCATGTATAGTGCTAGCCTCATATGGTATTGATCTATCTATATCTTGGACCCCAACAAACCAAAAAAACCTACATAATAAATGATAAATCACAAATGACAATTTTTAATGTTAGTGTACAAATACTTCAATGTTAGTACATACATTTTTTAAAATTGACAACTAATATAAATTAAAAAAATAATGTACATACCTGCGCACATATTTTGATTGTTGACTACAATCATGGCTTAGATTTGATTTACACCATCGGACAACCTCTGCAGCTGAATGAAATCGTCTAGAAGAATGGTTCATTTGTCATCTTCGAAGTGCTCTTTTTGCGCATGCTCCTGCACCATCATGTTCACCTTTTCCATGTCCAGTTTCAAAGAAATTCCAGCAATGTTTAATGTTCATTGTTTTATGAAGTCGGCATAACCAAAAAAATGATCGTGAATATTTAAATTGTCCCGCACATCCATCCGACCATATCCAATGTTCATTGAATTTAACTTTACGACTTTTTAGTGAATCATAGAAAAAAATTTCAATACAATGTTGAACAAAATGTGTCATGTGTACGATCATCACTGATATAAAAGTGATATTCTTTAATCACATCTCGATTGTCACACGTGCTTTCAATGCCATCAACATCTTGTTGATAATGTCTATATAGAACATGGACAAATATCAAAACTTAGTCAGAATGATAGTATTCACTTTGAATCTCTTTTTGTGCAGCAAATGTGTAGTTTTCTGCAAAATCAACTACAGACAAAATTGTTCCAGTTGGAAAAATTTCACGAGAATGTTTGAATTGAAGGTCTTGACATCGTGCTCTATGTGAATACTTGGTGTACTTATAAATTTCACTTTCAAATTTCTTGAGAAAATCTGTCACACATATTTTATCTTCTCGCAATTCAATTCTTTTGGAATGTGCATCACTAGAACTTGTAGAATAATTGTTGTATTCATATCTTCTCCAATCAACAATTACATTTGAAAGCGACTGATCATTATCGATAGGGTATTTATTGTGGAATAAAACAAGATTTCCACAACCATGACAATGTTTTCCATTAACACATTTCTTATTATAAAATACTTCATCATGATTTCTCTCACATAGGGTTTGAGATATGAATTCACGTACTGTGGGCGGAGGTGGTGAATTTGTCCAAAACATTTTACCAAATTCGAGAAACGTGTCATAATATAATTGAAATTGCACATGATAACGACAACAACATGTGTCACATATAGTAATAAGTCTAACATACCATGGTTTTTGTTGCACAAATGTAGTGATCGACATATTAATTCCACGATGATCCTTGAATTTATTGAACAATTGTACTCATGTCATTTCCATTATATGTTTTGTACGTCTTTCATATACATTTCATGATACTCTTTGTCGTATCACATCCCTTGAATTTGGTGAAACTCAAGCATGTTACAACCAATATTTATGTACAATATCTTTAACACTTTCTCCCATTCTATCTTTGTAATGTTGTCTACAAATAATTGCCTAGTAAGCAAGTTCATCATTTTCATCTATTTGCATTTTGAATTTGCTATGTTTGTATAATGTCCTTCTTGAGGTTCCAATTGCTTGTGCTAGTTGTGTTGTCAAACGTTTTTTTCTAGTACTAGCTGAAAAATTGTTGTCTAAATTGCTCTACGTGCAGCACTGGTATCTTTCTTTCTGGATTTTTCAAATTTTTTTATTGCATCACCTATATTTTCTATCACATTATGTTTCAGTTTCGACTCTTTTGTTGCATTGTGAATACCCAATAATGACGTAGAACCTTCTAACTTCTTGGACACCTATAAACATCTCAAAATTTTCCCTTGTCCTGCTATTGAACAATCCTTGAAAAAACGTCGCCTTCACGAAAAAACATTGTTCGGCCGAATAACCTCTGAAACCTGTAACCTGCACAGTTTTCAGGCTTCTCCATTTTCGGAAGGTAAAATGGATGCCTTACACTACAAATCGACTGTCGGACTTGATACCTTTAGTTTCGTCATTAAATCTACTTTCTGTAGGTATAGATTTTGTTGTGTATAGGTGAGATCCGATATTTTTTTTTTGTTTCTTAACATGTGTCGAATTTAATTTCATCTCTTTCAAAATGCGGTGAAATGAAAAATATATAACTTTAAAAATACACCACTTAAAAAATTGAAACAAATATGGTGCACTTAATTGGAGTGTCTACTTCAAAAGGGTATTCGTAGATTTTTAAGTTTTATAGTCAATTGAGAGAAAAGTGGCGCAACCAAAAACATGTTTAAAACCGACAAGATTTTCTCATTGATCGAATTCAAAAAAATATTATAATTAGTATATAGATCCATTGGTTACAAATTTATAGTCATCGCAATAGTATATTGTGTGTAGATTGTTGTAGCATATTTGTTTTTTGCAAAACATGACTTTAACAATGATTTTACGGGCGCAACCAAACATGACTATTTTTTAGTCCTTTCATTTTATAAAGACACACTGCCAAACATTTTCCGAAACGACATATCAAATCTCAATAAAAAAAATCAAAAAATTATGAATAGACAGCTAACATAATTCTCTAAAAGTTTTGTTTTTACTTGAAAGTGAAATTCTAAACGAAAATATCACTTTCGTTCGCCCAAAGTTGAAAAACATGAAAAAATCAAATTTATTTTCTCATAAGGCCCCCCAAAATAGACACCCATCTTCATGGATTCACCCCAAAGCAATCCATGAGTCTGCAACACAAATGTTAGTTGTTTTGGTCAAGCACATATGGAATCGGAATGGCTCCTAGAAAAATGGAGTAAGTAAGCAAATGCTAGGATGTGAAAAGTAAAAAGGACAAGAAGACACTATTGAATAGCTTGTAAGTGATTGAGGTGAAAGATGGAGGCCCTAGAGTAAATCTAGTGATGGAGAGGAGAAAGGATGAAGTCGTTGATGTATTGACCATGTAGCTGTAGTCTACATGATCCGACAACAACAAGAAATGTATGAAAGAATAGAAAATAGGTTGGATGCAATGACTACTTCGATCTTGAAAGAAACCATCTTGAGTCGGGCCCTACCCAAGACAACGACCTAGAGCAAAATAGTCAATGATGATGATCTCAAAGGTAGAGTTGACCTATAAGAGTGAAGAGAATGGGTTCGTTGATTAGAAATAGATTTTTTTACACGACCAAGAAAAATTATGAGAGAGTAAGGGAGGAATAAAAACAAATGGAATGGAATTTTGTAGGTCAAATTGTTTTTCAGTGTATTAACTAACCTAGGGATCTAGATTTGTTCGGTAAGTAAATTAACTCCTAGTCATAACCAGAATTAGACACAAATTCAGAAGAGAAAGGAAAGCTAACGATGCCTAAGTTATAGAATTCTATTACTTTTATTAATTAACCTAAACTTTGGAGATTAAGAGAGGTATATATGGAAGGAAATCACATGGAAATAAATTTTGTAGGTGTTGGTCCTGGATCATTAAAGATGAGAGGAGCCAAAAGTATCCTATAGATTTAATTTTTTTCTTGAACAAGCAAAGACAAGTTACCAAACCTTGAAAATGTGACTTGATCTGGATCTTGATCCATGATGCAATGTAATAATAACACCCAAGTCTACCATACATTTAATCAAACATTGAAATACATGATAGCTCGAAATGCATACATGTACTTATCGAAATAAGGAAGTTGATGATATGGAAGCCCATTGATCTGTTTTAATGATCGTAACATCAATGTCAAAATAGTCCAAGTATCTGCATCACAAATGTTAGTTGTTTTTCACGAGCACAAAGGGATTGGTATGACTCGTAGAAAAACAGATAAAGTAAGAAAATGTCGGGATGGAGAAAGGAAAGAGGACAAGAAGACACTATCGAATAGAGTATAAATGACAGCGTGAAAGGTGGCAACCCTAGTGTAAATCCGATGATGGAAAGAGGGAAGAGGATGGAATCGTTAATGTTGACCATGTAGTTATAGTTTACATGATCTGACAACAACTAGAAATGTATTAAGTGATAGGAGAGAGGTATGGATGCATGACTAATTCGAATTTGAAAGAAATCTCAATTCGAGCACTACCCAAGCCAATGCCCTAGCCTGAGGAAGTCACTAGGGATGAGCTCAAAGGTGGCCTTGACATATAAGAGTGAAGAGAAGGGGATCCTTGATAAGAAAACATTTTTTTATACAATCAAGAAAATGTATGAGAGAAAAAGGAAGGAAGAAAAACAGATGGAATGGAATTTTGTACGTCAAATTGTTTATTAGCAGATTAATTGACCAAGGGATCTAGAATTATTAGGGTAACCCAACTAACTCATAGTCACAAGTAGATTTAGACACAATTTGAGAAGAGAAGGGCAAGCTAACAATCTCTAAACTATAGAATTTTCTTTCGTATCTTGATTAATCTAAACTTTGAATATCAAGGGAGGTGGACAGGGAAGGAAATCACATCGAAAAGTTTTGCTTCGCTCAAACAAGCACACACAAGTTACTAGACCTAAGAATACTTCATCCTAATCCATGATTCAATGTGATAAAAACACTTAACTCTACCATTCATTTGATCAAACATTGAAATACATGACAGGTGAAAACGTGTACTTGTACTTGTACAACCAAAGAAGTGGATAACGTGGAAGCCCATTGATGCATGTGAAGGATCGTAAGCTCAATGCCAAAGCAATCCATGAATCTGCAACACAAATGTTAGTTGTTTCGCTCAAGCGCAAGTGGTATCAAGATGACTCCTAGAAAAATGGAGTAAGCAAATACAAGGATGGAAAAAGTAAAGAGGACAAGAAGAAACTATTGAATTGCTTGTAAATGATTGAGGTGAAAGGTGGCAAGCCTAGTGTAAATCTAGTAACTGAGAGGGGAGAGGATGAAGTCGTTGATGTATTGACCATGTAGCTGCAGCCTACATGATTTGACAACAACGAGAAATGTATGAAAGGATAGAAAATAGGTATGGATGCAATGACTACTTCGATCTTGAAAGAAACCATCTTTAGTCAGGCCCTACCCAAGACAACGACCTAGACCGAAGAAGTCAATGGCGATGACCTCAAAGGTGGAGTTTACATATAAGAGTGAAGAGAATGGATTTGTTGATTAGAAATAAAATTTTTACACGACCATGAAAACTTATGAGAGAGTAATGGAGAAATAAAAACAAATGGAATAGAATTTTCTATGCCAGATTGTTTTTCAGTGGATTAACTGACCTAGAGATCTAGATTTGTTAGGGTAAGTCAATTAAATCCTAGTCGTAAGCAGAATTAGACACAAATTGAGAAGAGAAAGGAAAGTTAACAATGCCTATGTTATAGAGTTCTATTACGTTTATTAATTAACCTAAACTTCAGAGATTAAGCGAGTTATACATGGAAGGAACTCACATGGAAATAAATGTTGTAGGTGTTGGACTTGGATGATTGAAGATGAGAGCAACCAAAAGTATCCTATAGATATTTTTTTCACTTGAACAAGCATAAACAAGTTACCAAACCTTGAAATGTAACTTGATCCAAATCCATGATACAATGTAATAATAACACCCAAGTCTACCATACATTTTATCAAACATTGAAATACATGACAGCTGGAAATGCGTACATGTATTTTACCAAACAAGGAAGCTGATGATGTGGAAACCCATTGATCCATTTTAATGATTGTAAAATCAATGCCGAAATAGTCCAAGTATCTGCAACACAAACATTAGTTGTTTTTCTATAGCACAAAGGGATTGGGACGGCTTGTAGAAAAACAGAACAAGTAAGCACATGTCGAGATGAAGAAAGAAAAGAGGACAAGAAGACACTACCGAATACCTTATAAATGATAGCGTGAAAGGTGGAAACCATGGTGTAAATCTAGTGATGGAGAAAGGGGAGAGGATGGAATCTTTGATGTATTGACCATGTAGCTACAGCCTAAATGATCTAACAACAATGAGAAATGTATTAAGCGATAGGAAAGAGGTATGGGTGCAATGACTAGTTCAATCTTGAAAGAAATCTCAATTTGGGCACAACCCAAGACAACGACCTAACTTGAGGAAGTCACTAGCGATGAGCTCAAAGGTGGACTTGACATATAAGAGTGATGAGAAGGGGATCCTTGATAAGAAAACGTTTTTTTATAGAATCAACAAATCATATGAGAGAGAAAGGGAGGAAGAAAAATATATGAAATTGAATTTTGTAGGTCAGATTGTTTTTCAGGGGATTAATTGACCAAGGGATCTAGATTTATTAGGGTAACCGAACTAAATCCTAGTCGCAAGTAGAATTAGACACAAATTGAGAAAAGAAAGGAAAGCTAACAATGGCTAAATTATAGAATTTTATTTCGTGTCTTGATTAATCCAAACTTTGTATATCAAGAGAGCTCGACAAGGAAGGAAATCGCATCGAAAAATATTTATTTTCTCAAACAAGCACACACAAGTTACTAGAGCTTGAAAAGAAGACTTCATCCTAATCCATGCTGCAATGGGATATAAATCTTAAGTCTAACATTCATTTGATCAAACATTTAAATACATGACAAGCGAAAACGAGTACTTGTACTTCTGCAACCAAGAAAGTTGATAACGTGGAAGCCCATTGATCCATGTGAAGGATCATAAGCTCAATGCCAAAGCAATCCATGAATTTGCAACACAAATGTTGGTTGTTTTGCTCAAGCGCATGTGGGATCAAGATGACTCCTAGAAAAATGGAGTAAGAAAGAAAATGCAAAGATCGAAAAAGTAAAGAGGACAAGAAGACACTATCAAATAGCTTGTAAATGATTGACGTGAAAGGTGGCAACCCTAATGTAAATCTAGTGATAAGGAGAGGAGAGGATGAAGCATTGATGTATTGACCGTGTAGATGAATTCTACAAGATCCAACAACAACGAGAAATGTATGAAAGAATAGAAAAAGGTATAGATGCAACAACTACTTCGATCTTTAAAGAAACCATCTTGACTTGAGCCCTACCCAAGACAACGACCTAGACTGAAGAAGTCAATGGCGATGAGCTCAAAGGTGGAGTTGACCTATAATAGTGAGAAGAATGGGTTACTTGATTATAATTCAATTTTTTAATACGACCAATAAAACTTATGAGAGAGCAAGGGAGGAATAAAAAAATGGAATTGAATTTTGTAGGTCGTATTGTTTTTCAGTGGATTAATTGACCTAGGGATCTAGATTTGTTAGGGTAAGTCAATTAACTCCTAGTCGTAAGCAGAATTAGACACAAACTGAGAAGAGAAAGGGAAGCTAACGATGCCTAAGTTATAGAGTTCTATTACGTTTATTAATTAACCTAAACTTTGTAGATTAAGAGAGGTATACATGGAAGGAAATCAAATGGAAATAAATTTTGTAGGTGTTGGACCTGGATCATTGAAGATGAGAGGAGCCAAAAGTATCCTATAGATTTTTTTTTTGCTTGAACAAGCATAGACAAGTTACCAAACCTTGAAAATGTGACTTGATCCTAATCCTGATCCATGATGCAATGTAATAATAACACCCAAGTCTACCATACATTTAATCAAACATTGAAATACATGACAGCTGGAAATGCGTACATGTACTTATCGAAACAAGGAAGTTGATGATATGGAAGCACATTGATCTGTTTTAATGACCGTAACATCAATGCCAAAGTAGTCCAAGTATCTGCAACACAAATGTTAGTTGTTTTTCTCGAGCACAATGGGATTGGGACAACTCGTAGGAGAACGAAGCAAGTAAGCAAATGCCAGGATGGAGAAAAGAAAGAGGATAAAAAGACACTACCGAATAGCTTATAAATGACAGCACGAAAGGTGGCAACCCTGGTGTAAATATGGTGATGGAGAGAGGGGAGAGGATGGAATCGTTGATGTAATGACCATGTAGCTGCAATCTACATGATCCGACAACAACAAGAAAAGTATTAAGCAATAGGAAAGAGGTATGGATGCAATGACTAGTTCGATCTTGAAAGAAATCTCAATTCGGGAACTACCCAAGACAACGGCCTACCCTAAGGTAGTCACTAGCGATGAGCCCAAAGGTGGACTTGACATATAAGAGTGAAGGGATGGGGATAATATATAAGAAAATGTTTTTTTATACAATAAATAAAATGTATGAAAGAAAGGGAGGAAGAAAAACAAATGGAATGGCATTTTGTTGGTCAGATTGTTTTTCAGGGGATTAACTGACCTAGGGATCTAGATTTATTAGGGTCACTCAATTAAGTCCTAGTCACAACTAGAATTAAACACAAATTGAGAAGATAAAGGCAAGCTACCAATGGCTAAGTTATAGACTTCTCTTTCATGTCTTGATTAACCTAAACTTTGGATATGAAGAGAGGTGGACATGGAAGCAAATCACATGGAAAAGTTTTTCTTTGCTTGAACAAGCATACACAAGTTACTAGACGTTGAAAAGAGGACTTGATCATGATCCATGATGTAATGTAATAATATCACCCAAGTCCACCGTTCATTTGATCAAACATTGAGATACAATGAAGAAAATAAATGACATTAAAATGAATATTTCATTCACACATTATGTCAAACACTTGAATATCTAGGGTTTTTGATTAAAAATTTACTCATAAACTTTAAATAAAAGCCACCACTTCAAGATCTTCTCAAATACTGAATAATCACTCATACACATGACACACGGAAGTTTTGGTCAACGGACCAGGTAAAACCCCAACTGTGGGGAAAACCCTAGAAAGAAGAAAATTTTATTAAGAAGAATACTTAGAAATTTTCCATCTACACATGGAATAATTCCTTCAACCCTCACTGACAAAATTAACCCAAACTAGAAAAACAGCAAAATACCTCGATTTTTGGGCCACTAACAGTTGTACATCCTCCACACGTGATGTTGTACGGTTGTACTGTCTGTTGTACTTTCATGACAAAAATCGTGCCACATGTGCCAGAATTTATTGATGCAGAACGACATGTCACCTTGAAATAAATGCAACAGCAATACCTCAGGAAATGTGCCCACACGTGTGTTGTACAGTCACTGTTAGACTGTTGTTGTACGGTTCTGGCTTTGCTGGGAAATGTGTTGCTCCTTGCCTTGTGGAACATGCCAGTACTCTAAGGAATTCCTCTCTCTTCAATCTTCTTCTTCCTCTCTCTTCATTAATGGTGTGTTCAATTTGTCCTCTCTCTTTCTGTTATATACTTTAAAAATGTAACCACCTATATTAACCACCTAATCTAGGGTTGAGATATTTTTACAAAATCTAGGGCCATCATTTACTGCACTCATTTATTTATTAATTAATTCACTTTAATTATTAAAAGAAATTTTAAGTGAGACGCATTCTATAAAGTATGAAACATCACTTTATTTATATAATATTCACTTATTACATAAGTGTACAATGACAAAGTCTAAGTCCTCCTCATCCCACCACACCAAAAATATGAGTAAGGACCTTCAGAGTTAACTTTCAACATACATGACAAGCGAAAGTGAGTACCTGTAGAAGCCCATTGATCCATGTGAAGGATCGTAATCTCAATGCCAAACCAATCCATGAATCTACAACAAAAATGTTAGTTGTTTTTCTCGAGCATAAGGGGATTGGGAAAACTTGAAGAAAAACAGAGCAACTATTTAAATGTCATGATGAAGAAAGGAAAGAGGACAAGAAGACACTATCGAATAGATTATAAATGACAGCACGAAAGGTGGCAACCCTAGTGTAAATATGGTGATGGAGAGAGGGGAGAGGATGGAATCATTGATCTATTGACCATGTAGTTGCAATCTACATGATCCATTAACAACGAGAAATGTATTAAGCGATAGGAAAGAGGTATGGATGCAATGGCTAGTTCGGTCTTGAAAGAAATTTCGATTCAGGCACTACCCAAGACAACAACCTAGCCTAAGGAAGTCACTAGCGATGAGCTCAAAGGTGGACTTGACATGTAAGAGTGAAGCGAAGGTGATAAGAAAATGTATTTTTATACAATCAAGAAAACGTATGAGAGAGAAAGGGAGGAAGAAAAATAGATGGAATGGAATTTTGTAGGTCATACTAGTTTTTAGTGGATTAACTGACCAAGGAATCTAGATCTATTAGGGTAACCCAATTAACTCCTAGTCACAAGTAGAATTAGACACAAAATGAGAAGAGAAAGGCAATCTAACAATGGCTAAATTATAGAATTTTATTTCGTGTCTTGATTAATCTAAACTTTTGTATATCAAGAGAGGTGGACAGGGAAGGAAATCACATCGAAAAGTTTTTGTTCACTCAAACAAGCACACATAAGTTACTAGACCTGAAAATAAGACTTCATCCTAATCCATGATGCAATGTGATAAAAACACTTAAGTCTACCATTCATTTAATCAAACATTAAAATACATGACAGGCGGAAATGAGTACCTGTACTTCTCCAACCAAGGAAGTTGATAACATTGAATCCCATTGATCGATGTGAAGGATTGTAAGCTCAATGCCAAAGCAATCCATGAATCTGCAACACAAATGTTAGTTGTTTTGCTCAAGCGCATGTGGGATCGGGACGACTCCTGGAAAAATGGAGTAAGCAAATGCAAGGATGGAAAAAGTAAACAGGACAAGAAGACATTATTGAATAGCTTGTAGATGATTGAGGTGAAAGGTGGCAACCCTAGTGGAAATCTAGTGATGGAGAGGGGAGAGGCTGAAGTCGTTGATGTATTGACCATGTAGCTGCAGTATACAAGATCCGACGACAACGAGAAATGTAAGAAAGGATAAAAAATAGGTATGGATGTAATGACTACTTCAATCTTGAAAGAAACCATCTTGAGTCGGGCCCTACCCAAGACAACGACCTAGACCGAAGCAATCAATGGCGATGAGCTCAAAGGTGGAGTTCACTTATAAGTGTGAAGAGTTAGAGAATGGGTTTGTTGATTAGAAATCAATTTTTTAACACGACCAAGGAAACTTATGAGAGACTAAGGGAGGAATAAAAACAAATGGAATGGACTTTTGTAAGTCAAATTGTTTTTCAATGGATTAACTGACCTAGGGATCTAGATTTGTTAGGGTAAGTCAATTAACTTCTAGTCAAAAGCAAAATTAGACACAAATTGAGACGAGAAAGGAAAGCTAATGATTCCTAAGTTATAGAGTTCTATTACGTTTATTAATTAACCTAAACTTCGGAGATTAAGAGAGGTATGCATGGAAGGAAATCACATGTAAATAATTTTTGTACGTGTTGGACCTGGATGATTGAAGATGAGAGCAGCCAAAAGTATCCTATTGATTTTTTTTTCGCTTGAGCAATCATAGACAAGTTACCAAACCTTGAAAATGTGACTCAATCATGATCCATGATGCATTGTAATAATAACACCCAAGTCTACCATTTATTTGATCAAACATTGAAATACATGACAGGCAAAAGCGAGTACCTGTACTTCTCCAACCAAGGAAGTTCATAACGTGGAAGCCCATTGATCCATGTGAAGGATCGTAAGATCAATGTCGAAGCAATCCATGAATCTGCAACACAAATGTTAGTTGTATTGCTCAAGCGCATGTGGGATCAGGATGGCTCCTAGAAAAATGAACTAAGCAAATGCAAGGATGGAAAAAGTAAAGAGGACAAGAAGACACTATCGAATATCTTATAAATGATTCAGGTGAAAGGTGCCAATCCTAGTGTAAATCTAGTGATGGAGAGGGGAGAGGATGAAGTCGTTGATGTATTGACCATGTAGCTGCGGTCTACATGATCTGACAACAACGAGAAATGCATGAAAGGATAGAAAATAGGTATGAATGCAATGACTACTTTGATCTTGAAGGAAATCATCTTGAGTTGGGCCCTACCTAAGACAACGACCTTGACTGAAGCAGTCAATGGTGATGAGCTCAAACGTGGAGTTGACCTATAAGAGTGAAGAGTATGGTTTCGTTGATTAGAAATTGATTTTTTAACACGACCTAGAAAACTTATGAGAGAGTAAGGAAGGAATAAGAACAAATGGAATGGAATTTTGTAGGTCATATTGTTTTTTAGTGGATTAACTGACCTAGGCATCTAGATATGTTAAGGTAAGTCAATTAACTCCTAGTCGTAAGCAGAATTAGACACAAATTGAGAAGAGAAAAGCAAGCTAATGATGCCTAAGCTATAAAGTTTTATTACGTTTATTAATTAACCTAAACTTCAGAGATTAAGAGAGGTATACATGAAAGGAAATCACATGGAGGTGGATGCCCAACCACCTAACATTGCAGATTTGGAGGGCCATCCCTTTTCTTCATGACCTTATGGACTATTAGATAGTCTTTCACGCAGAACTATGGCAGCATAATGTTGGATTGACTCCTCATTCCAGGGATCTAATAGTTGGCACTTGTTTCAAAGCAGTTATACTTTGGAAGCCAAACTTGTAGAATTTTAGGGGAGATGTTCTAGTCATAGAACTATTTGTGGCATATGTTAGCATTTATGGGATCTCACTCAACCTCAAGTGTGACAACCCATGTATGGAAGCACTCTAACACGCATTTTGAGGTATATCTTGGTGAAGCAATCGCCTCGGAGGAGATTTGAGGCTGCACATTGGATCTTGGAATTAGATGCATGGCTAATGACTCCATTATTATATTCATTGTTGACTTGTCATGAGAATTGGTTATGGATTTTATTATTTTATTTGTAAAGTAAAATAAATGAGTTTATAGGCCTCATGAACTTTTGGAAAACTGCTTTGTACTTGTTATGTCCCTGTCGAAGGCAAAGACATATAGTAATCAACGATTTTAATTAATCTTGTTTGCCGTTACCTAAGGTTTTCTTATGTCGATGTTCAAATTATTCTTGTTATGTCCCTGTCGAAGGCAAAAACATATAGTAATCACCGATTTTAATTAGTCTTGTTTGCCCTTACCTAAGGTTTTCTTATGTCGATGTTCAAATTATTCCAGATTCTTAGAGGTGGCACCACGAAAAGCGTTGGCATTAAATATTAATGTACATTTTCTAAAACCCTGATTGGTGGAAACCCCATGACATCGTGCCTTGGGCATTGGATCCCAAGGGTGGCAGCTTGCTGGTGTCATTTGCATTGAACTTCGTGGTTGGTATCTTGTAAACATGGTGGCATCAGATGGTTATAGGTGTTTGTGCGGGCCATGCCATGCGTGCTATGCACACTAGCAGCTGCGGCAAGCAGTACTAATAAACGATCCCATCCCCATGACTCATGAGAATCATAGCTCTTCGTCTCAACTTGTGCACAAAACAATGAAACATTGTGGACTCTCATTACAAGGGTAGATTCCTTCAATGAAACATTGTGGACTTCGAGATTGTCTTTATTTCTGCAGATGGCGATGACAAGTCATTTCAGAAATATCTTAATACCATGCCATGGCTTGCCCTGCCATTCTCAGATGAGGGTACAAGGAAGAAACTTGATCGAGCTTTTCAACTCCATGACATTCAGTGCCTTGTTGTTTTGGACAAAGAGGGCAGAGTTATAAGCACTGAAGGTGTGAAGATCATTAAAGAATATGGTGTTCAGGCATATCCATTCACTGCAGAGAGACTTGATGAGACGAGGGACAAAGAAGAGGCCTTAAGGGCTTCACAGACTGTAGAGTCTCATTTGTTGACTGATGAACGAGATTTCCCTTTTCACTTTTGTGTTTTCCTCCACTTACAAATTTGGATTTGGGTTTTTTGTTGTGATAATGTAGGGAAGCAAACATGTATTGAATTGGGTAATTGATCCTTGTGAACCTAGAGAAAAGATCATGCTTGCATTAAGTCTAATAAATCGGATTGGTTATCCGGTTTTATCCGATCACTGGATCTTGTAAGCGTTTAAGAAAAACAAGTGCACAGGTTTTGTTTTATGAGGGTCTCATAGTCAATTTGGGTCTTTCCGATAGGTCCCGGTAGCTGAGCTTGTGGGGAAGACACTGGGTCTGTTTTCGCAGCCCACTGGTATGGTCCCTATAGAAATTTCACTCCATAGCTTGTGGAGAGTTACAATGAGCTTTTGAAGAAAGGGGAGGCCTTTGATATTGTGTTTCTCTCGGGTGACAGAGGAGAAAGCCTTTGAAGAGTATTATGCAAGCATGCCATGGTTGGCTTTGCCATTTGCAGAAAACACTAAATAGAAGATGTTGCGCTACTTTGGAGTTCAGAGTTTCCCAACCTTGATTATTTTAGGTCGGGATGGGAAAATAGTATATAATGATGCAATGGGCCTTATACAAGACTATGAAATCAGATCTTACCCATTTACAAAAGAGCAGTTGGATGAGATTGAAGCTGAAGAGAAATCCAAACGAGAAGCACAAACCCTGGAGTCACTCATAGTCTCTGATGAGCGCATCTTTGTGATCAAGTATGGAGGTGCCCAGGCGAGTTACGGAGATCTGCTTACTACCTTCAATGTTCTTATGCCATGATTCATGAATCAAACCATAGATATAATTTATTTTCCTTTAATACGAATGAGGGCAATATTTACAAATGGTTATGCAGGATCATGGATGCTTACCGCGATGATGACCCATTTTGAAACCCCTTTCGCTCCCCCATGTTAGTTTGGGCTTGTGATAATGCTGTCAAGCAGCCAGGGCCAGGCTTAAATCCTAGGTGACTTTTGGCTTTCAAGAACCCCCTTCAGGCGCGGCATCTAAGCCAAATGATCTACTGTTTCCCCTTTTTTCGAAAAATGGGGGTTCACTTATAAAAAAAATATTGGCTTTAGTCTGACTTCTATAGAAACATAGACTTTCATGCATAGAGTGTAAGCTATACACTGGTTGACTATCATTATCCAAAATATAATTCAGATGGAGACAAACAACTAAAAAAAATCTTCATTGACACAATTTGGGATGTTGCAGTTTATAAATTAACTAATTGAATCAGGTTAAAAGTATGTTATGCTTTTTAAGGAGAACTAGGTTATTGATATACACAAGTTAGTGATTTCGCTCTTGCATGTAAGTGAATTAGAGGAAGAATGTCAAACAGTTAGGTGAGTAAATTTGATTACAAAATGTATAAAACACCTTCCTTAGTATACACACAAGGACTCTGTACTCTTGTTTGTGGTACCAGTCATTTATATGTTTTGATTCTTGTAACAGGTCCTCGTATCTGAGCTTGTGGGAAACACAGTTGCTCTGTATTTCTCCGCTCATTGGTGCCCTCCTTGACAAAGTTTCGCTCCATAGCTTAAAAAGGTTTACAACGAGCTCAAGGAAAGAGGAGAAGCGTTTGAGAGTATGAAATAACTTCCTATAAATAGTGAACTAAGAACTGGAGAAGCTCTAAAATTGCTAGCGATAGAAACCGAATCAGCTATCATTTTTTTGGACAGGATTATGGTATTAGAAAATGCCAATGCCAATTACACATATGTATATATGATATCAGTTTTCCTATAACGGCATTTGCAAATGTATCTTTTTTCTTTTGCATATGCTATAAATGGAAAAAGTTTCCCGTCTTAGAAGTTAGATATTTTGCATGTAAACTTTGCAACACAGAAAATTCCTGTTCTAAAATTTATATATTTACAAATTTAGCTTTTATACATCAGTTTGCATATACATCATAGGTCTGATGATTTCTGTAAATGGTGTTTTCATTTAAATTTTGTATTTACACATAATGAATTATTACTAGTAAAATTTGTTTGCCGAACTCCAGTACCTGTTTTTAAATGTCCTTTGCAAATGTCTTCTGCTTTTACCATAGCATTTGCAAATAGAATTTTTCCGGCAATTTTCCCTGGAATATCTATTCCGCTATAGCAATTGCAGTTCTGCATGGTTATCCCACAATAGCTCTTCCGCTTGCCACTATTCTGCATTGCTACTATGCTGAAGAAAAGCTTTCAAGAGAAGGGAAGACAATTTGTTTAACCATCCTCAAACCCTTGTTTTTCTCTAAAACCAGCATATCTAAAAAAAAGCTTTTTATTATTTTGATCCAAGTATCTTAATCTTTTTAACAAGGTGTTCCTTATTTGAATATCTAACATACTTCTCACATGTTCTTTAGGTAAGTGTTGGAATTTTTACTTGTCTTACTCTAATGTTGTGTGAAAATGCCAAATCTGCATGCTCACTATGATTAGAGGCATATAACATAACAGCACTAAGTTTTAAAACCCTGAACGAGTAAGCCCTAATCCCCAATTCAGCTTTCTCTCTAGGGGCCATTCACAATTCAGGGTTACCATAATATATTACATTTTTTTAGACTCAAGTAGACTGTAGCTAAGCCCATTATTGGCCAAAACAGCCATCCCATATTTCGGAAGAAAGTCAGATATATTTACAATTTGTTCTTAAACACTCTCTCAATTGTTAAGTCCATATTATTGATACCATAATTGGTGAATTGATCTATGTTTTACCATAAATATATGGACAGCCTCATGGTAGTGAATTTGTTTATTACTCAGACTTGAAAATAATTATCACACACATGGTGAACTCAGTTCTCTTCTTGATGAACTAATTCGAAACTTTTCCACTTATTATTTTGATGTGCCAAGCTTATACAGTTCGGATTTAATTCTCCTTGGCATACACAATCATCACTGTTTGTGAACCTAATGTCTTGCTTTGAGAAACGTTCCTAAACTTGCATCCTTTTATGATAGGCAAGCATTACTTAAATATATCATACTGCTTTCAAAGAGCTCACTGTTGAAGGTAGACCTAATCAGTATACTTCATTAGGGTAAACTCTATTTGCAGTAAGCACTGTCTGGCAGGGCAATATAGGCGAATTTTGCATTTGGCTTGGTGAACTGGTAATTATTTTTTTTAACTGGATAGTATGTTGTTTGAGAATTAATGGCATATAATTAAAATGTCACAAGGAAAATTACCACGATAAATACTAACAGAACATAACCGAATCGTTTTGGGAACTTGGATTTAACAGAACCGAATCGTTTTGAGAACTTGGATTTAAAATCAAAACAGCCTGCAACTTACATCCAAATAGATTCTAGAATTTGAATTCGATTGAAAATTAATAAAGAAAACTATTATAAAAATACCTGTAAAAAAAAATTGTAATTCCAGCATGCAGAAAGGATTTGTAAATGGAGCGCAGTTCTTCTACCGACTGGTGAGATCGAAGCAGAACACACAATGGACGACGGTCCAGTGGTGTAAGGTGCATCATCTTTCTAAATATCCGAGGTTTGGGGCACGCTTTGATGGTTCCTGATATCCTCTTCCCCATATTTTTGGGGTTCTTCAGCCCTTACTTCTGCCTTCTATCAACATATTCCTATGTGGAAGCAATACTTAGCCGACATTACCTGTCCGCATCCATATTTCGGAAGAAATATGAATGGTTACTGATATCCTCAGTTCATCAGCCCTTATTACTGCCTTCTATTAACATATTCCTCTGTGGCTGCATTACTCAGCCGACATTACCAGCCCGCATCCTTACGTTGGGCTCTAACAACCTTCCACACAAACAAAACAAAAAGGACTCTGGTGAAGAGAGGAAGAGGACGCACAGACAAAGGACGACAAATTTGAAAACACCTCGGAATCGCTTTTTGCTGAGCAAAAGCAGATAACGGCCAATATGATCAAATCTCATCTCCCTGTCAGAAAATATTCCCGGTCCAGCTGGTCCAGTTCCACGTGTACGTTTCTTATTCTTCCGAATCCCGATCCATTCCACTATGTGCTACTATGAAAACCCACTAGTAACACAACGGTCTATCCATCTCCGATTTTCCATCGGAATGAGCTAAACTCAAGACAGACTATATCTGTTAAATGTTTTTAACTTGGATCTTATTTATAATGAGGTTTAATGAGCTCGCGTCACCGTCGAGGCTTGGAATTTCAAATTTACTTTGGCTGTAAAATGAAAATTTAGTGATGGTTTTGGATTTTTCATACCTTTCACTTTATGTTTTATGCCAATTATTAAGTCTCAATTTTCTTCTTTAAATTGTCACTCTTTTCACTCATTTATTTTTTTTTTCAGGAAGAAAAAAGCATGTCCTTGTTATTCAATAAGTAGAATTAAAGGGCATCTGATGAGCCATCCCTTTTATAGGGTTACAATCAATCAATCTCAAAGAGGAGGTCCTATCTGCATATACCAAGAATGAGTCCCACATCACAAGAGCTAACAAGAGGGAAGGACAAACAGTGCAACAACCAAACCATCATACCATGAAAAAGTAGGAGGGAAGATCAACTCAGTAATCCATAACATACCGAGAACACAACAGCACAAAGCTGCTATCAAAAGGTGCCCGCTCCATAATCATCAAAAGGTGCAAACAAGAAATAAAGGAGATCAAGCTCCTGCACTAAGCTTAGAGTATTTTCCACATCCTGGAGCCAAAGTCAGGGTAGATTTTAATAGACCGTGTCTGTTTGCTGGTTGTGTTCACGGAAGATATGGCAAAATGAAAGGTGATGGAAACAAGAGATTAGTCTTCTTGTGTCCATACACCAATGACTGAGAGCAGGCGGATTCAGAGCAGCATCTCCCTTTGCCTCGCTGATGATGACAGCAGAGTCCCCAAAAATGTTCAATAGTGGAATCCCCATCAACTAAGTGATGTGCAACAGAGCCCAGAGCGCTATCAATTCCGCTTTGGTATTAGTACAAGTACCCACCCCAAGAGCAAACTCAAATGAATGGGACTCATTCAGGGATAAACAGAAATCGACTTCACCAGAGTTATTAGCAGTTGCCCCATCAAAAAAACATAGGGGAAGACAAGAACAGGACCAGAACCAAAAGCTCTTGGTTTTTTAACCTTTATATCAGATGGCTTATAAATTTGAGCATAATAAACAATCTTCTAGATCAAGCTCAAAATAGAAGACTTTTTTCCGTCAAATACAGCCCGGTTCCTTTCTTTCCAGACAGCCCAAATAACAAAAAAAGGAAGATAGCAGCAAACCGAATATTTGGAGAAACTTGTTGTCCATTTACCCAGAAACGTACTGAGACTATCGCAAAGTTGAGGAGGAAGAAAGTGATATTGTTCACTCAAATTAAAAGTAACATTCTTCCACATAGCACAAGAAGAAAATAAATGTTGCACACTGTCTTCACCATTTCCATAGAGAGCACAATAGTCGGGTCCTATCCATCCCCTCTTCTGAATATTGTCCCATGTAAGGATTTTATTTGCCAAAGCCAGCCAGACGAAACAACTGTTTTTTTTTGGAAGAATGCCGGACCAAATCAAGGCAAGTAATGAGTTGCCAAGCAGGGGAGAAGAAGAGTGTACAATATAGTCATAAACCAACTCAGCTGTAACGGAGCCATCAAATTTGTTATAGTCCCAGACCAAAAAATTAGGGCGAGAGCTGAGTCTGATTCTAGAAAGTTCCAAACTGCTTGTATAGTTTTCCCACACAAATTTCCATTCCCCGACAATATTTAAATCCTCAGCAGTGTACCAATAGTGGTGCAAACCCGGCAGTATATTGTGTGCCAGAGATAGAGTAGAGATACCCAAGTCCTCAAGGTAATCTCTAAGGTCTAAAGGCAGCCAGGACATAGTCAGAGTGCTAATAATCGGGTCAATACCTAGAAGTATATCTTGCCCATTACCCATCTGCCAAGCAAGACACTTCCCCAGCCAAGGAAGAGTGTGTAAGAATCCTTTCCAGATCATAGAAGCTTCCCGAAGAGTGAAATTTTTTTTCCTGAGCCATGCCACAACAGACTGATTCTTCAGATACTTACTGATAAGGACCTGATGCCAAAGACCAGGGTTTTGAATGACCATCCAAAAATTCTTGGCCCTCAAAGCAATACTAAACCAATGGATATTTTTGATGCCCCAACCACCTGAATCCTTTGGCTAGGATAGGTGCTCCCAACTCATCAAATGATACCTGCGTTTGTCCCCAGTAGAGCCCCATAAGAAAGCAAAGGTAAGACTTTTAAGATTATTTAGGACAGAGATAGGAATTGGGGCCAGGCCTAACCAGTATACCGAAAGGCTGGACAAAACAGCTTGGACAAGAACCAAATGACCACCAAGAGAGAGATACTTATGAGACCAATGGAAAATTATGAGAGAGATACTTTCCACTCACTTATTACACGTACTTATTACACATTTTCAAAAAATAATATACCATTGACACTTGAAATACTAGAACTGCAATTGTCATTTACAACTAAAGTCAGATATTTACTAACTAGCAACAACCACATTAAATTAATTAATGTGTTTGAATACGTCGATAGGCGTAAATTTAAGCACATACTATAGAGAAAAACATTAATATAAAAAGTATGTGCCTAAATTTATGCCTATCGACGTATTCAGACACATTAATTAATTTAATGTGGTTGTTGCTAGTAACGAGTGAGCCCATAGACATATCTACAAAGTATTAATCGAAATAATATTGTTTATTTAATTATTTAATTTAATAAATAATATAATTTATTTTATTTATTACCATGATACTTAATTAATATAATGATTCTAATACTACTATATTATATTATTTTATGGTCAAAATATGGTTATTGGTCAAAATATTGATGTGAAACTAATAAAATATAGTATTTTATTTATATAATTGTATTAAAGTAAACATAAAATAACGAGGTTATTTTTATGAAAATAGAAATATTTAATTATTATATTTTATTAAATATGCTAATTAACAAGAAGGTATTTAATTCACATGTTATAAACAAATGTAATAAAGTATATCATCACAAATTCATAATGTAACCTAGCCATAATGTTCCACAACATATTATTGATGTACCAAGTCAAGATATGTTCATTTTATGTTTTTATCTATATTGTGTATTGTGTCGCAGAACATATGAATATCTGACATCAAATCGTGAGCCAAATTGTGACAATGTGACATACCCTTTGTTTAATTTCATAATGTGACAAAGACATTGGGGAATGCAAGCATTCAAATACGGCTTCCAAGGTTGACAAATGGTTATGATAATCTTCCTTGAAAATGTCACATTGCAACGTTAGGATTTTTAATCAAAGAATAATATGTTGGTGAAAGGTTTTATTAGATTCTAATAGTACAAAAGCTGTCTAATTGTCATCTTGCATTATCAAATCATTCCCTAATGGGTTTTTTGAGATTATGTAATTCATTGTAATGTTGGATTGTAAGTTTTTTTCATAGTTGGGTCTAGCTATGTATGCAATGGTTTTCATGTTGTATTTCGACATACATAGAGTATTGATAAAAATAATATTGTTTAATTAATTATAATAAAAAATATTATTTATTTATTACCACATTATTTAATTAATATAAAACATTAAATAAAACATAATATAGGTACAATATAATTATTTATTACCACATTATTTAATTAATATAAAACATTAAATAAAACATAATATAGGTACAATATAATTAATACAATGTTTTTCCTTATAATATATATGAAAAATATATCATGAAGTTAATTATATCCAATATTATTTATTTTATATGTTAAGCATACTTTATTATTTAATACTTTGACAATTACTTATTTTAATATTGATTTGTAATTAATTACATGATATCATTTAAATAATTTGACGCAATATTACAATTAGTAAGACATATTAATTTATTAATATTGGATATAAATCCCATATAGTTTGGAGATATTTATTAATATTAGGAAACAATTCATGTAATAATAATGTTTTTCTTATTTATTATAATAGTTTATACTATTTTAGATGGTAATAAAATAGTAATATTAATAGTTAATTAAGTGTAATTAAGTAATAATTATTATTATTGTGTAATTACACAATAATATTATTTAAAAAATAATATTTTAGATGTTAATAAAACAATAATAATAATAGCTATTTAAGTGTAATTAAATAATAAATATAATTGATGTTTAATTACATAATAATATTATTTATAATATATTATTTTATATGTTAATAAAATAATAATAGTAATAGTTAATTAAGTGTAAGTAAATAATAATTATAATCAATGTTTAATTACACAATAATATTATTTTAAATGTTGTTAAAATAATAATAATAATAGTTAACATGTCATAAATGTCACAATGCGACATAATGCTTATTAAACGCCCACTATCACACTATTAATGTGTCACATCTTTGGTTGTTTTAACATATACCAACCAAACACTATAACAAACCATGACTTAACGTCGTAATAAGATATAACACTTGATAACGTTGCACTGAAACGTAAACCTTGATAAACATCACAATGTAAACTAACATTCTACATTCCTATGTAGAATGTGGACATTACTTGTGATAAACGTCACAATGTGACATAACATTTTTTTCACACCCATTATCGCATTATTAATGTGTCACATCTTTGGTTGTTTTAACATATACCAACCAAAACTATAATAAACCATGGCTTAACGTCGTAATGTGATATAACACTTGATAACGTCGCAATGAAACGTAAACCTTGATAAACATCACAATGCGACATAACATTCTACATTACTATGTAGAATCTGGATGGTTTAAACCATTTCTTTTATCAAACGACATATATCAATAAATTTTCAATAAATTTTTTAAACATCGAAAGACACATTATTAATGTGTCACATCTTGGGCATTATCGCAATGTGACATAACCCTTGACAAATATCAGAATGTGAAATAACCCTTGATTAATGTCGCTAATGTAACATAACTGTGATAAACGTCACAATGCGACAAAACGCTTATTAAACGCCCACTCTCGCATTATTAATGTGTCACCTATTTGGTTGTGTTAACATATACCAACCAAACACTGTAACAAACCATGGTTTAATGTTGTAATGTGATATAACCCTTGATAACGTCGCAATGAAACATAAACCTTGATAAACATCATAATGCGACATAACATTCTACATTACTATGTGGAATGTGGATGGTTTAAACTATTTCTTTTGTCAAATGACATATATCAATAAAATTATTGAAGAAATTTTTTAAACATCCAAAGACACATTATTAATGTGTCACATCTGGGGCATTATCGCAATGTGACATAACCATTGACAAATATCACAATGTGACATAACCCTTGATGAATGTCGCTAATGTAACATAATCTATGATAAACGTCACAATACGACATAACGCTTATTAAATGCCCACTATCATGTTTACATATACCGACCAAACACTATAACAAACCATGGCTTAACGTCATAATATGATATAACCCTTGATAACGTCGTAGTGAAATGCAAACATTGATAAACATCATAATGCGACATAACGCTTATTAAACGTCCACTATCACATTATTAATGTGTCTTCCCTATGGTTGTGTTGACATATACCAACCAAACACTGTAATAAACCATGGCTTAACGTAATGTGGATGGTTTCAACCATTTCTTTTGTCAAACGACTATATATATATATCAAGATAATTATTAAAGAAATTTTTTAAACATCCAAACAGACATTATTAATGTGTCAAATATTGGGCATTATTACAATGTGACATAACCCTTGGTGAATATCACAATGTGACACAACCCTTGATGAATGTCAGTAATGTAACATAACATGTGATAAACGTCACAATGCGACATAATTGCCATGTTACATTATGGCTATGTTGAGTAATGTGGTAATGTGACAATATGTAAGTCATTGTAATATTGCACAATGATTAGGTGTAGTGAAATTTTCAAGTGTCAATTCTATTTTGACATAAACGAAGAGTTATGTTCGATTGCATTGTTTATGTATGAATATATTGTATTATGGTCATGTTAATTAATGTGGTTCATTGCATTACAACATTAAAAGTAATTTAATAAGACAAATATATGTTTAATGTATGAAGTGCTATGGTGGATCATCATAGTGAGTGAGCATCAAGTTCAATTGTGACATTGCTGTATGGTCATGATGGTTACTGGATTTTTGTTACATGATGCCATTAATTAAATTGTTTTGTAGTACTTGGGTTTAGTTTTATTTTGAATTTCTTTTTGCATTCTAAAATCGATGAAGGGCTATCTTGGATTCTGATGTTCATTGCTGCTTATGGTGTCTTGTGACATGCAGTGTATAGAAAGTCATCATAAATTACAAGATCATTAGTTATATTGTTTTCATTTGAACAAGGCGTGAATGTCAATTGCGAAGCAAATATGGAATATCTTTGTTATTTCAAGTGGGAATAATTGTTATATAATCTGCAATGTTTGTACTGAAATGTTTTCGTAGATTGGAATACTACAACAGTTGTTTAATTGATGTTTATTTAATGTGAAACTAAATTATTTTCTAAGTAGTTTTAGTTCCATATATTTTATGATTTGTGATATTTATGAAAAAATAATTTTTTTAAACGAATACAAAAAAGTAACAATTTCAATATAATAGTAAGCATTGCATCCATGAATATGATGTAAATGAATGTATGGATTGTTAAAATAAGGAAATCTAGGAATTTAATTGCAACAATTACATATATTATTTAAATTGTTATTTAAGAAAGTGAAATATTGTATTGATTATTTAAATTGTAACCTGAGCAACCGATATATGCAATTGTTGAAAAACCTTTGACATTATGTTAACTTAGTATGGAAAGTCATCATAAATTACCTTATCGGCAGTTACGGAATATCTTTGTTATTTCAAATGCAAAAAATGTGTTCTTTAATGTGCAATGTTTGTTATCATACCGAGTTGAAATCAAATGCTTTGTTTATTCATTTGTTGATAATGCAATCTTTTAGTGTGTGAGGGAAAGATATGTAATATTAGTTGTACTATTTAAAAGATGTAAAGTATTGTTTCCATTAAATTCTCGATATAGCCAATAAATTTTGATGTTATACAGTAAATAAATCTGTTTATTTTAAATCAGAAGAAATAAAAATAGTGATTTGAAGCAAAAACTCAAACATAGCCACTCCAAATTTCCATATCCTTTATAAAAAGCTTCATGGGCTAAAGACATGTTTTATTTGAAACCAAAACATACCAAAATTTGCACAAAGTGCAAAAACTAAAACATAGTTTTTTTTACAAAGACTCATAAACCTATTGAATTCCATGCCAAAATCCTATAGGGACTGAAACAATGTCGGAGGGAATGGGAGAAGATCATTGAATAAAACCATGCTTGGAGTTAGAGGAAATAAATTCGTATACATGATAATGTTACTGCATTGATTGTTTGCTGGCAATGGTAAACAGTGATTTGGAAGCGATGATCTTTCATCAACTGCTAAATGAGTAACACTGCAAGTTTCCAAATCATAGTATATGAATGGAATTTCAGCATTCTTGCACATCAATATAGAATTTCCAACTACTTGGAATGGTAGATAGTTTGAACAATGTCTATTTATATTTCTAGTCATACCTTGTAAAAGGGTCCATCTTAACCCTTTACCATCCTCGAAATGACTATCTGTTTGTTGAACACAATGTTGACCGCGTTTGAAATTCTGGATTTCATCTATGCACCATATATTTGTAAAACCATCATTCACAAGACATATCAATCGGTTGTAGTGTAAGGTCAAACACATAGATCATTTCCTACGCTCTGTGTAAATTGAATGCATACCCCATATATTCATTTCAATGTTCAGCGAGTATAGCCTGTACACATACGAGGCACCTTCTTCAAAAGTTATTTTCACATGCAACCAATAAATTTTTCCTTTATAAAAAATAGCATCTTTAGGAGCAGTAGGTTCACCATCAGCACCAATTGTTTCTCTCCAAACTCTTTGGAGATTGCTGTTGATAAAAAAATTTAGGACCGTGTTCAGTACGCTGATGACATACAAGTATCCATCCATGTTTTTGTTGACCAGTGTTTCCTATCAAAGAAAAGAAACCATAGTCTCCTATATCAATAATTCCTATATTTGAGAAACGCTTTATGAATGGGTTTACGATGTAATAATCCTTATGCCCTCATAGAGGACAATGTTTTGAGAGCAAAATGATTGAACCAACTGTACATTCAATTGTATATCTATATTCTGGATAAGGGACATGCAACAAAGATGTATGTCCTATACGATTGATAAAATTATATACAAAATGGTTTTGATACTGTCCCAATAGTTCAATTAGAAGCCCAATTTCTGTTATTTTGTTATTTTTCCAAGCGCTAACAAAAAATAGCCTGGAAAATAGCTCTTCACAATGTTTAGAGATTGATCGCAAATGAACCAATGTTGAAAATGGCACCCATAGGAGAATCAACTCTAGAAACTCGAGTGGTAGTAAACTCCAAATGCTCGGATCCATTTGCAATTAACTAAAAAAAATATTAAAAATACATAGTTATTACCAACAGAAACATAATAAATTATAAAAATAATTTCTTTGCATAACACAGACATAGTAGAACATAACCATGAACCAATGTCAAAAGACACCATAAGCAGCAATGAACATCATAATCCAAGATAACCCTTTATCGATTTCAGAATGCAAAAATAAATTGAAAATAAAAATAAACCCAACTACTACAAAAGAATTTAATTAATGGCATCATGTAACAAAAATCCAACAACCAACATTACCATATTCCAACAAAAACATAACAAATCATAAAAATAATTTCTTTGAACGAACACACAAATCTATTTAAGCTACTCATAAATAAAATTAAATATACATAGTTATTACCAACAGAAACATAATAAATTATAAAAGTAATTTCTTTGAATAACAAAGACATAGTAGAACATCACCATGAACCAATGACACAAGACACCATAAGCACTAATGAACATCAAAATCCAAGAGAACCCTTCATCGATTTGAGAATGCAAAAAGAAATTCAAAATAAAAATAAACCCAACTACTACAAAGAAATTTAATTAATGGCATCATGTAACAAAAATCGAGCAACCAACATTACCATATTGCAACAGAAACATAACAAATCATAAAAATAATTTCTTTGAACGAACACACAAACCTATTAAACCTACTCATAAATAACATTAAAAAATACATAGTTACTACCAACAGAAACATAGTAAATGATAAAAATAATTTCTTTGCATAACACAGACACAGTAGAACATAACCATGAGCCAATGGCAAAAGACACCATATAAGCACCAATGAACATGAGAATCCAAGACAACCCTTCATCGATTTTAGAATACAAAAAGAAATTCAAAATAAAAATAAACCCAACTACTACAAAACAGTTTAATTAATGGCATCATGTAAAAAAAATCTAGCAACCAACATTACCATATTGCAGCAGAAACATAACAAATCATAAAAATAATTTATTAGAACCAGCACACAAAGCTATTTAAACTACTTATAAATAAGATATAGGTTGACAACATATTACTTAGGAACAAATCAAAATTCAAAATATTATTCAAACTTATAAAATATCTTCAACACATTTAGATAACTGTATGCAATGATAGACTGAATAAATACAATGATGTGAACAGAAAGAAAAGGGACTCTCACTATTTTTTTATATATATGGTGATGACAATGGCTCAACAATCTTTTTATTTTCTTGGCATGACACCACGAATTTTCTTTGCTTTTTTTTCAGTATTTTTTTGGGTTTTCTTGCCAAGATCACGAATTCCATTCTTCACCAATCTGTGGTTAGGCTCATATTTTATTGCATCCTCAAGCTTGTCATATACCAACCCAAAATCTGAAGATCTTTGTCCATACATACGAAAACCATAAATAAATATTTGTTGTGTACCAGTAATGCCAAATTTCTTCCCTATCTCCTTTTGAATTTTTGGTTTGGAAAGGTTTCCTCTTCCAGAATGTAGAACATGTATCTGAAATCGACGCCTCAACCTTGGTTCATCTATGAGGTGTCTGATGCATACTGTTCGACAATGTTTGATTTTTTTTACATCCATTTTTTATTTGGATTTGACGCAAAGATTTGGAAAATAAAAACATATATGGTTTTATGAATTTGAACATAATGTTAATCAAATAATACAATAAACAACATTGGAGGAAATGTGGCATAAGCACTAAAACTCTAAGATATCAATAACAATTAAATCATACAATATAACAAAATGTAAGTTGCATAAAATGGTAACATGCATGGTCATGGTTATATATGTCAAAATCATTGGCATGTCATCTCATAATCTATCATTCAATACTGTTTTTTTGGCACATTTCATCAATACATTCACATTTAATCGATAAAAACCAATTAAAAAAATAACATTTAGTTGTGAGGATCTTATGAAAAAAAAATAGATAACTAACTATATATTTACTCTTTCAACACATACAAAAGAATATGAAGAACAAAAATCCAAATAAATTAGTAAAAAAAATAATGACTGCCACTATGTTTTTATGTCGTCATACACCTTAACAAATGCTTGTAAATTGAATTGTAATTGAACATATTGAAAAAGTGTATGTTAACATATAGGAAAAAATCTTATTCTCGACAACTATATGAAAAGACAATGAATAAATAGAGATTAAACTTTGTCAGTTTGTAAATTGGTTTGCTCTCTTGAAATCTATATTTCTTCCTACCAATTCAAATAATAACAACGAAACATGACAATATAAATATCTATACAATAAACAATCAAGTTACCTAATAACCTAATAGTTGTGATCTTTAAGCTGAAATGGATTCCAACCGTTGTTCTTCTTTTTTCCTGATTGTAGCATATGCACTTTTCGCCATCTTTGAATACCTTTCAAATGTAAACGGTGGAGATATTCGTAAACCATCAATAGATTTTACCCTTGAAATTGCTGTGAAAGTTAAACCTTGTCTCTCTACGATACCGATATCAATGGTTTCCCTTTGTAAAGTCAAACCTTGCGATTTGTGTATGGTAAGAGCCCAAGCCATACACAATGGGATTTGCTTACGATTTCCTCTAGCAATAGGTGTTATTGGAACAATTTTTGGATATCTGATGTCCCATGGTAAACCAATGTAATCATCAAATGAGACTGTAGCATACATTGGTAGTTGTGGTGGTTTGGATCCATTAGAGAAAAAAATGTTTTCAACTATCCCAAGTGCTCCATTTACCAACCTGTTGGCACCCCAACAACTCCCCTTGATTTTTGCAAAATCAAATGGGCCCCCATTAGGATTTTGTAAATATTTAGAGGTTGGTTTTCTTTCATTCTTGTTTGATTGGTGATCTCCTTGCTTTGGTAGATGGGTTCTTGGCTTTGTTTCTCCAATCCTTCACTCATTGCGATGCTTGTTCTTTGGCTTGGATTTCATGATTTGGATATCTTCGCTCGAATCTCTTGGTTGCATGGTTTCTAAGCAATGCTTGTAGGTTCTTAGTTGATCTCATATGAATTGAAAGCATTTATTATTTCAAATTAAAGACTTCCATTATCTACATGTATTAATTGGTTATTAAAAACCAATATATCCAAAAGAAGATATTTAAATTTAGAGTTTTTACATTATTTATTAATGTGCACTTAAAACTTCATGCATTAGAACTTATCACCAAACTTTTCTTTTATGTAAAAGTGATAAGTAAAAAAAAAAATCTTGCCACATGGTAAAATGGAATGGTGAATAATAAAGTTAAATTTTTAGAATTTATTTGATTTGGCCATCCTTTTACGTTTGTTTATTGATTATAACGTTATGGACTTGGTTGAGAAAGCATGTTTGGTTAATCATCAACATTTAATAATGAAATATAAAAGGAGTTTACATTGCTATTTTAACTTTAGTTATTAGTAAATGTATCTACCACCTTTTGAGCCTTAAAGTTATTGTCTGCAATTTGATTTGAAATTAATGGTGGTTTCAAATTTACAAGGTTTATTAAACTACAATAAATCTTGTCAATTTCTCATTGCGTATTGGTTTTCCTAGTGTTTAAGATACATTTAAGTGGCTACATGGATTATTACATTAAGATAATTACGATTAAGTTATTCAATAGAATTATAATATTGTTGTCATGCATGCAGATGGAGTTAACATCATTCAAGCTCACGCTGCCAGTGATCTATTAATTTATTAGCTCAAAAGATTATGTCACGTGGAATCCAAATTTTATCACCGATTCAGAAGTACAAAATGGCTGAAGATTTTTTTTTTGGGCTGTCTACTTATTATAACAGAAATTATAGCATTTATAAAGATTGCAGTTAGCTCCATAAAAAAATAAGACAGCGCGCATCATGCCAAAACACTAAACTTTGTCAGTAAGTGAGAGGATACCTACCCTGTATGTAATCAAACTATGAATCGCCAAGTCTGGATCGCACGTCCCTCTGAGCAGCTATCCCTAACCTCGCCGTGGGCGCTCGCCGCTGGTCGGCGGCTCTGTCATGGATCCTCCCGACACTACCTCCTTTGAGGATAGATTCCAAAACATTGTGGCGTCCCTTCCGCGTGATCAGCCAGCCGCGGCCCCTGCTTCCAGATTTTTCAAGCTTGCCGATGTTCCAGAGGTTAAGCTCAGCTCTTCTGCCTCTAAAAGGAAGGCTGTTACTCTCTCTGAAAAGGGCCTTATCGGTCTGTTCATTGGACTTTGGCCATCCCCGCGATCTGTGGAGATTTGGTTGAACAAGAACTGGAGAACCCTAATACAGGGAGAAGTTCAACAAATATTTTGTGGAAAAGGGTACTTTGCTTTCATCTTTGAAAAGAAGGAGGATCAGGACCTAATATTCAGGAATGGGCCATATTTTATGGGCCCTCGAGGTATGTATCTGAACAAATGGGACCTAACCTTTAATCCCGAGAAGGACATTCCAAAAGCAGTTCCCGTATGGGTAAAGCTTCCCCACCTTCCCCTTCACTGTTGGAATGATGAGGATTTTCGAGCAATAGGGAATACCCTAGGGAAATATGTGGACAAGTCTGAGCCGAAAGCCCCAATGTTTTCCTGCGCCAGAATATGTGTTGAAGTTGACCTAGAAAAAGGCTTGCCAGAATCTATAATGCTTTCCATTGACGAATGGAACCATCTTCAAACAATAGACTATGAGCAAATTCCGTTCAAGTGTAAATACTGTCATGAATATGGTCATTTCGCCAAGCCCTGTCCGAAGAAGCCAGAAAAACCCCTATCAGAAAACCCTACTAGTGAGGGTTGGAATATTGCTAATGGGAAGAAGGCTGCCAAGTCCCAAAAACAGCAAATCCCCACGGCAAAAAGCACCCCCGGAAACAAGTTTGCGGCCTTGGAGGTAGAGACACAGGATGAAGAAAACCTCGTAGAGAATCCAGAGAATCAAGAAGAAAACCCCAATCAGGTGAGGCACCAGACCTTTGAAGTCCCAGAGACAATCGTTCAGCCCCAAAAATCTCAGGAAGAAGCGGTTGATCACTCCAAAAGCAAGAAAGAGATGGAGACGATCTCTGAAGGATCAGTCACTAGATCTAAGGCAAAAGCAAGCACAGAGGAAATGACAGATACCTCTATAGAAGAACAAGAACCTCTCTCCAGGAAAGGAAGGAAAACCAATAAAGTCATTCGCGAGCAGGAAGCAGCAAGGGAAAAGGCAGTAGGAAAGCAGTCTAACTTAGACTTCCTGGTTAAAACCTCGCAAGCAAGCAAATATCTCATGAGCGCGGAGGAGGAAAGAAAGGAGAGAGAAAAGGCCCTCAAACAGCACAAGAAATAATGAAAATAGTCTCCTAGAATTGTAGAGGTTTGGGTGGTATGCAAAAATTAGAAGTAATTAAAAGATTCAAATCCATGGATTCAGCCTCAATCCTTCTTATCCAGGAGACTAAAAAATCTGCCGAAGACAGCATGGCGGCCATTAAAATCATCTGGCCAAAAGGAAATGGTATAGCCACCAATGCTATGGGAGCTTCAGGAGGCCCCCTAAGCTGGTGGAACACAGATAAGTTTGAATTTATTTCTGCTTTAGAAAACAGAAATTGGCTTTTTATAAAACTCGAGAACAAAGAATGCAAAGAACAGTTTTGGGTTGGGAACGTTTATGGTCCAACCCTGAACACGCAGAAGGATAGCTTCTGGACATCCTTAGAGGAGCAGTGTGAGGAAAAAATGCTCCTCCCTTGCTTCATCGCAGGGGACTTCAATACTACCATATCGGCAGCTGAGCGTAGAGGAGGATCCAAGGTAAGGGATCCCTTCGGGGAGCGTTTAGAAGACCTCATCTCTCAATGGAACCTTACAGACATCATCCCCAAAAATGGCACGTATACTTGGAGCAACAAACGCGTGGGTCCTGGGCATATTGCAGCCCGTCTTGATCAGTTCTTAGTTAGCACTCATCTGATTAATTCTATCCTAGAAGTTAAACTCCTGTGCTCGGCGGTTTCAGACCATAAACCCATTTGTCTCTTCTTTCCACCGGAAGAAAATATGGGGCCTCTCCCATTTCAATTCAATCGGTTATGGCTGGAATCGGCAAAGGCCAAGGATATTATAGTCAAATCTTGGCGCTGTTTCATACCAGGCACTCGAGCTTTTTCATGGGAACAAAAGCTTAAAAGGGTGAAAGTTTCCCTCAAGGCTTGGGTAAAAACTCATTATCAAGAACCCGCCAAGCAAAAAGAACTCATCTTGATAGAAATGGAACGATTGTAAGAAGAAATGGAGGTTTGCACGGTCTCTAAAGAACACCTCATCAAAGAAATGGAGCTGGAAACAAAACTCCAGAAAATTTTACAGCAAATTGAAGAAGAATGGAGACTCCGATCGCGTGTCTTGTGGCTCAAAGGGGGAGACCAGAATACAAAATTTTTCCAGAACCAGTGAAGGGACAGGCAGCGCTAGAACACAATTAGAGAACTCAAGAATGAAGATGGCTCGGTCATTCAAGGGCAAGCTGCCATCAGCACAGAGGTAAGAAATTTCTTTGAGCATTTATATAACGATGAGGAGCAAGTCCCTCTCTATCTTTTGGAAGAAATGGCCTCTGATATTCCCTCCCTTATAAGCCCCCAAACGAAAACCCATCTAGAATCCCCCATCCAGGAAGAAGAAGTAACAAAAGCAATCTGGAGCCTTCACCCGGATAAGGCCCCAGGCCTAGATGGTTTCCCTATCTACTTCTATAGGACTTTCTGGCCCCTTATTAAAAGAGACTTCATGCGCCTTATAACCTGGATGGCAAAAGGAAATATGGGAGGAGCCACCAACTCCTCATTTTTGGCCCTCATTCCTAAAGACTCTAAGCCCTCTTCCGTCAAAATATTCCGGCCCATTTCCTTGTGCAATGCTTCCTATAAAATCTTCTCGAAAGTGTTGTCCTTGAGGATCAAACAAGTCATCCATACCCTTATCTCTCCCAATCAAGGTGGATTCGTCTCTGGCAGGCATATCAGTGATAATATCCTTCTAGTGCAAGAAGTGATCCACTCAAGCACTAAATGAAGAGAGCCTGGGATGGCCATCAAGCTGGACCTGGCAAACGCATTTGACAGACTGAGACATTCCTTCATTGTCATGGTGATGGAAAGGTTTGGTTTCCCCTCGGTTTTCATTAATCAAGTTCAAGCCTGCATCTCTTCCCCCTGGATAGCCCCTCTTATCAATGGCAGGCCCACTGAATTCTTCAAAGCCTCTCGTGGGGTTAGGCAAGGATGTCCGCTCTCCCCCTTCCTTTACATTCTGGTCGCTTATTCCCTTAGCAGAAGATTGAATAGGCTCCTTTCTGAAGGTTCTCTGCCAGGACTTTCCTTTAGGAATGGAGTGCCTCCTATCAATCATGCTCTGTTCGCTGATGACTCCATCTTTCTTGGAATAGATTCCACACAGATTGCTAGAAACTTCCTAAATCCCTTGGATCTCTTCCTTCAGACCTCTTGGAGCTCAGCAAATAAAAACAAATGTCAAATCTATAGCTGGAACTGTCCCACCCCCACCCTCCGCAGTATCTCTCAAATTCTGCAAATTAAAACCAATCCTAACTGGACTCACTTCAACTACCTGGGCATTCCTATAGTCAAAAAATCTCTGACCTCCTCTATGTGGAATCCGATCATTGAGAAAATCAAAGCTAAGACTCAATCCTTGGGGACAAGATGGTTAAATCTAGCTGGAAAGATAGTCCTTATCCAATCCATTCTCTCATCCTACCCTATTTATACGAGCTCGATGGTTCTAGCTCCGAAGAAGGTCATCACCAACATTTGTAAAGAAATCAGAAAATTCCTCTGGCAGGGAGGGAAAACTCAAACAAAGAAGTTCCACCTGGTCAAGTGGGAAATTATCAAGTGTGCCAAAAGTCACGGGGGGTTAGGTATCAGAGATCTGGAGCTCACTAGTAAAGCCATGGTTCCAAATTGATCTGGAGATTGGTTAGTGGAAAGAAGGAATGGTGGAAGGAAGTTCTCAGGAAAAAATACATTAAGAAGCCAAGAACAAAAATGTTGGATGGTGAATGGAAAGGGAAAGGCACCACTTTGTGGCAGCTGTGCAAGGCTTCAATCAACACAATCAAAGAAAATTGTTATTGGATCCCCGACAATGGGAAAAAAATAAACATCTGGAGCACCAGCATCTTAGGGCATCCTCAGCGATATTCTATTCCAGGCTTGGGCCCCTTCTCTGAATGGATGTCAAAACAGGATATCCTCTCGCTCTTCGACCTGTCTCGGTGGGATGAGGATGGCCAATGGATAGGGTGGAAGGACATATCTCCTCCAGATCACTTGAGAAACGAGGCCGACCTTTTCCTTTCCTCCCTGCATGGTCTTTCCCCTTCGAGTCTCTCAGCTAAGGATCGGTTGGGTTGGGGAAAATCAGGGCAGTATACTGTAAAAGAAGGATATAAAATAATATCCAAGGAACAGATAATGGCAGATAAAATATGGAAAAAGGTTTGGCATCCCGATAGCATCCCTAAAGTCAACAACTTCATTTGGCTTCTCCTGCATAACAAGCTTTTAACTGCAGAAAATTTAAGAAAAAGAGGCATCCTTGGACCATCTCGCTGTGCTTTGTGTAATTCTGCAGAAGAAACCTCCAGCCATCTGTTTCTTCAATGCAAAGTCTCCATGTCTGTTTGGAAAATCGTCCTTCCCAAGGATTTCAACCGAGATCTTCCAGATAACGCAGCTCAGCTTTTTAAAGATTGGGCCAATCTGTTTCCAGGATCTTTAACCAAGAAGCCAATTCTAAGTCGTCTTTGGGCAGCCATTCCAAAAAATCTCTACTGGCAATTATGGCTGGCCAGAAATCGTGCCATCTTCAAGGAGCAAAAGGTCATCCCAGTTTGCATAGCATCAAAAACCATAGGAATGATAGCAGAAAAATTCGCCACAAACAACATCTACTACCCCCGGCAAGAGTCTATTTCTGATCCCTATGACACTTGGTGCAAACTTTTTTTAAAAGAGAATAGCTCCCTTCAGTCCAAAATTGTCTTCGAAAGAACAACTCATCCTAGTCGCACTCTCCAGTGGGAAATCCATCTTTCCTCCAAAGACTTTCAGTCCTGGCTCAGGGATAAAAATTCTTACTCCTTATTCTTCGATGGGGCTTCGAAAGGTAACCCAGGGGTGGCAGGAGCGGGTGGGATCTTGTTGGATCCCAGAGGACAAGTGGAACAAAGATTTGCCTAGGGTCTTGGCTCTAGAACCGACAACGAAGCTGAATGGATGGCTCTTCTCCAGGGTCTCCATCTCACACGAGACAAAAATCTCCGGAAGGTCCTGATATTTGGCAACTCCAGGCACGTCATCTATAAGATGATCAATGGGTATCCTACAGGAGATATCAAATGTCGTCGATTATATAAAAAAACTAAGCTTCTTCTGCCTCAATCCTTTGAGGTTTTCCACATTCTTCATCAAAATAATAAGGAAGCAGATATCATGGCTAACATAGGTGCCAGTCTCTCTCAAGGCCTCTACAGCCAGGATGGCGATCCTCCCTCTCTAAAATTCATTCCATGACAAGAAGCTTTAGTACTCCTCCTCGCTCTCTCATGCAAATCTTTAAAATGGATTCCTTATCTTTTGGAGAAATTTATTGGTGTTTGTATGGTCTTCTATCCTTCCCCTTGGTTTTCCTTTCCCCCCTTTCTAGCTTTCCCCCCCTCATCCCCCCTTTCCTTCTCCCTAACCCCTCCCTCAACCGCCTTCTCTTCGCCCTCCCTCTAGCTGGCCATCACTTCAACTCTTTTCTTGGCGGCTCCTTGCTTTCAATGTCAAGTCCTGCATGCTCTCCTTTGCAGGCCGCGTGGATGGATCATTCTCTCTCGACAGCAGAGGAATTAAAGCCTCACAGGCCTCCAATTTATTGCCATCTTCTCTCGCACGATCGGTGGCTCTCTATACCTTTCACTATGTCGCCTCATTGCTTAGACTTGCTCCATTGCAACCTTCTGGATTTGGGTCACGGTTCTCCTGGTTCTGTGAATTTTTTGCTGAATGTGGTAGCTGGAGTGGGGAGTGGGAGACTGCAGGGAATCCCTTGGCATGAGCTCTCCCTAATTCGGGCCTTTGTTAAAAAGTGCCTCGCTCTGAATTCCTTCTTCTCATGTAATTGTAGTTATCCCTCAGAATCCTGGGGCACCGGTAGTCACGTAGATACTTCTCCATTTCGAGAAGACAGACTGGACAAGGTTTTAGGCTGCCTTTGCTCTGGCTGGCAGAAAGACGCCTTGGGAACGTTGTATTGCTCAAACAGTCTCAGTGTTTCCGCTCTGCAACAAGAAATTGTCGACCTTTGGAGTGTTTCTACAGGGTGCTGTGGTGAGAACCAGGACAGTCCAGATTATCCTCTGCATATTCAGTTCTCCCGAATAGCAATTATGACTGACTCTCGAGGGATGGCTCACTATGGTGATAATGCTGGGCTGATGGACATAAATAAGAATCTTTGCAGGCTGCATGAGATGACAGCCATAGGGGTGATGGACAATAAAGAAATGGCCAAGGAAATTAAAGGCATGAGTGAAACTGTGAGTCGCATATCGCTTGATATCAGCAATCTTGGTGCTCGAACAGACGATCTCGAGAGCAACATGCATGAGCTGCTGGGAAGGGTTGAACGAATAGAGGAAGAACTTGAGAAGTTCATCTCAATGAACCAGGAAAGCAGGGTTAAGGGAGTTAACGAATCAGGTGATCAACCCATGGATGAAGAATCGGTTCTGTAGCCCAGGGCTATGATAGGCATTTAACTTATGTCTCTTGTTTAATTTTGAAATTTTGTATGGGTCATGTTTTTCTGCATTTTGCTCTGTAGCCAGTTTGTGAGGGTATTTACTACCCGCAACTTTTCTAATTATGGAAAGATCATATGCTCTGTTTTATGGGAAACTTTCAAGACATGCCAATTGTGCAACAATTTTGATCTGCCAGCATTATATCTCTTCCTTCGGCTGTAATGAATGGCTGTGCACAGCCTGTTAATATATTTCTCATTTCTGTTTTCGTTAAAAAAAAAAAAAACACTAAACTTTGTCAACAAAAAAAAAAAGGATTATACTATTTTCTAGGCTTCCACGATATCAAAATCATTTAAAAATTTACCTACCCATTCACCAAAAGGGAACAGTTTTGTGAGTTTCTTGCATTAACAGTTATCCTAAAGTGCCAGGTAATAAGTTGATAAATAAACACTGAGTATCATGTTAACTCCTCAACGCACTTTCCATCGAAGACATTGGCTTACTTGAATATAGAAATTGGTTGGAATCATAAATGAATTACCACTATGTTGTCAACTGATCATTGGATATTACTTCATATCAAACCAAATGCAGTTATGAGAGCAGGAAAATGTGGCACAAAGCAAGAAAAAGGTTCATCGATTTTGCATGAATCGGGGAAGTAATAGGGACATTGTTTTATCTTTGATTTCATTTCTCATAATTTGATTTCCTTTATGTTCATATACATGTCTCTAGATACGATTGCATGATTTACTAATGTTTACTGTCATATTGACACAGGTTTTCAAAGGAGGCAGCATGATAACTTATAAAACAAGAATGTAGAACATAAAGGAAGGTTCTTAAACTTGAGAACGCCTGGCATAATATCCACCGAACATGATAAGAAGCAAAGGATGAAAATATCAGTGGATGAATTCAATGAATAGAACAGAAGATTGCCGGATTCCCGTCGTTTTTCAGGAGAGGATTTTTTGCAGCGAACTGCGGGCAAATTAGGACGAAATAACAAAATCCAAAACATGCGTTTTCTCCAGAAGATCCCCATTTACCAGACTTGTGTGAAATTTACTGAAAAGAGTGAACGATTTGGGAGATTTTTAAGGTGCTCTGGACATGTTTTTCATAAGTGCGGCCAGTTAAAAAATTCAAAGCTGAGTTTCTGTGGAGAAAATTTGTCTATTTAAACAACAGATTTATGTGTGCACAGGGGGGTCGGATCTCTGTAGAATGAAGAGAAGTTTTATTCTCTATAATTCTATTTTCTATTGGGTAGACTTTGTTATCTGCAGATAGAAGAGACACAGCTGCGGCCAGAGAGAGGGATGGAGTGTTGGAAGAAAAACTTATTTGAAATATATTCTATTACTGGTATTGTCTCATACTCAAAGTTGAATCTTTGATGTGAATGCTACTGGACATCTGCAGACAGATACTGTTACTGGTATTTTGTTTTTTGGATTTATATATATATATTTCAGCTTGTTATCTTCTATCTTTATATTAACTCAGTGTGCTGTGACATACTAATGTTCAATTACATCTTTCACTTTATCAGCTCAAGTTAGTATTTTGAACAAATATTTCATTATGATGTTGTTTATTAGTATTTTTACTATAAACCTAAGTTGTAATGATATAATTTTTTGTCTATTTAAAATTTTATTTGTATGTTTACAGTGACTTTTAAATAGGCATTATCTTAAATTCAAATAGCTCCCTTGATAATTAATTATTAATTAATATCAGACAGTTGAAATTAACTGTGTGTTTACAGACTATGTTTCAATTCTGTTGTCATATAGCAGAGTGGCTTATTAGTTATAATTTAAATGTGTCTGTTTAAATTATACTTTAGTTTTTCTGTTCATCTTTATTAATTAATAGTTAATATAATCTTAAATTTGCTCTCAGCTGAGATAGGGTTAAATAGAATAGGTAGAATAATTCAGTCTAAATTTTATTTCTAAGTTTAATTACCAACTGTTAGATCATTCTGCATACTTTACATAAGTTTTCATATTCAGAAAACTTCCCCAAAAATCGAAGTCTTTCCTTAAGAAAGCAACCTTAGGATATTTTAGATATTTAGGTAAAATAAACATTAGAGTAGGTTAGATTTTGCTGGTTTTAAGTTCTCCTTAAGAGACAAACTAGCTGGTAGCAGGACCACAACCTGCGAGGTTTTGTTAATTCAAACACACCGGACGCTGCTTTAAGCTGATTGTGTGGACAAAACCTCCTTATTGGCCTAGATTCAGAAAATCAGGCCAACAAATGGCACTAGAAGGGGGGCAGATCGGAAAGTAAGCCCTTTGATCTATTTATTTTAAAAAATGGCTTCTATTACTGTTTTAGAACATGCTTTCAGCATGCCTGAGCCTGCTGGAGGTATTTCTGAAAGTGCAGTAAAACTCTTTCAAAGGTTAAGTTTTAATGGAGAAGGTAAAATGATTGCTTTGAAACATCTCACTGAATTTATAGATATTTGTAACCATTTTCGTATAGTGTGTGAGAGTAAGATTTGCAGGCTTTTTACTGTCACTTTCGAAAGAAGAATTTGAGGCTGGTTCGAAATGTTACCAGCTAAGTCCATTCATTCATGGAAACATTTTATGGAGTTATTCATTGATGCACATGAGGATTATAATTATCAAGCATTGAGGTATGAGATTGGAAATCTTCGCAAACAAGAAGGTGAATCTACTAGTACTTTTTTTTCAAGATTTATGTCAATGCATTTTCGATTTCATGAGAAAGATCAATTTTCTGCAGAAGAAATAACAGATTTATTTTTATCTCTTGATTCTCTTTCAACTTTATATGATCGAACAAATCATGATAAGCTTCAAATTGACGATATGCATGTTGATGGTTTCATCACTTCATCGGTTAATACTGATTCAAGGTCTAATTTTATTGATCCAAATTCTAACACTAAAATCATTGAACATCAACAAATCTTAGGATCGTCTAATATACAATTTCAAGAACAAAAAAATTTAAATTCGACACTTACATTTAAAAATCTTTCTCTTGTTCAAGCAATTGTAGTAAAAAAGGAATCAATGATTTTAGGATCTAAAATCGAATCTTTGAATGATCATTGCATAAATCATGATTTCGCATTTTCTTCTTCTCAAATTGAACAAAATTATCTCATTCCTTCACAAAATATATCAACAAATCAAAATATGGATAATGATTTTTCTCTTGAGTCAATTAATCAAGATTGTCCTTTGCAAACAGGAACATCTATTTTTCAACATTTGGAAAGTTATCATGCTTTATATCCGGATCTATTTACTGATTATAGTTCATGTCCAGATACTAATATACAAACACTATGGTCAGTTCCTATGCAAAGTGATTTGTTGTTTAAGAATGAGGAAAATCTTTCTATTCACGATATTAATGAGGAAAATAAATTTATAAATATCGCTCATGAATCTCATGCATACGATAATATTGAAGAAGTTAAGTTAGAAGATAAAACCATTTCTTATAATTTTGGCGATACTAATCTTTTTAATTGTAAATTAATCGAATCGTCAAAACCTCATGAATTTCAAAGGGAAAGTGCTTACTCTAAGGTAGTGTCAAAATTTGATTTTCAAATTTATGATGATGATACTTCCTTACAAAATATATCCTCTACTTTAACTTTTCCTAGATCCTTTGATCATAATCTCGACATGCCACTTTTTTATTACTATCCTGATGAACTTGCTATCACACATTCCATTGAATCTTCACGAGTTTTAGATCTCCTCCAATCTTATTTTTATGATCCAGTTGATGCATGGTTGGAAGAAACATATTTTAAAAGTTTTTCATGTCATCTTCTTCTTCCTTTTGTAAATATAAATTCTAATTTAATACTTTCTATTTTTCAGTATGAAGCATTTCAATTCATATTCGATATGTTTTATTTTGCAGGATTACAAATGCTACAATGGCTTCATTGGCTTTTTGACTTTACTTGATTATGATTGAATATTTGATCTTAGTGTACATAAAATAAGACTAGGAATAAGATAGAGTAGTTTCTTTTCTTTTTCTTTACTTCTTAGTTTTGATTTCACACATAGTAGTAAATATAAGAATGTATATATTTATTAATCAACTCAATAATTTTCTGCTAAGGATTGATTGATCTCTACTTAATTTTGATCAGGTATACTTGGTTGAATTGACAAGTTAGAAAGCATTTTGAAGCAAGCGATACAATTGGGAATGCATGAATACAAGTACGGCCTTACATCACGGAAGTAAATTCTTTATCTTATTTCCATTTCAAAATTTGTATACTGGTTATTTATCTTTTCAAACCTTGAAGTATTGAATTTCGATATTAAGAAATCATAAATTTACAATAATTCAGTAATGTTAAATTTATCATTAGGTTATTTTACACGATTATGGGATGATGTCATTAATTATACACTTTTAGACTATATTTAAATTATTACAGTGACATTCATCAATTTATTTAAAATGTGTAGATTAGCCTTATGATTATTTCTTTTATCATGCAAATTTTGATTTTCTCTTGAAATGAGTTTGCCAAATCAACTCCCTGAAATTTCTAAATCATTCATGCCAATTCCTGATTTTACTCATAAATATTATTTTGATGAATATTTCTCTAAATTTTTATAAATCGATCATTTTTTCAAAATTAATAATTTTGGGCTTTTCTATGAATACTTACCATATTTATAATTAAAGAAAGGTCTTATTTTGATATTATCACAACCACAAATTAAGATAAATCTAATTGAGGGTATTGAAAATTGTTTTATAATTTCAGATCAATTAAATCTGTGTAAAATATTATTATGTGTTGATCTTCGATTTAAGAATTTTCTTCCATTCGATTATGATGCTTAGTAAAATTGTGACATGAAATTAATAATGATTTGCACAAATTAATTTAATCGTCAAAGGAAATTGACATTGAGTTTGGTTTCACTTGATTGCCTTTCGTTTTCACTTTTGAGATCTAGATGATTGGATTTGTTATCACCTCAACCTTGGACATATTGACTAGATTTTGAGTTGATATCTTTCTTTTTGAAATTGTTGGTTTCTTACAAGTCTTCTTTATTTCTTTTGATTATCTTTGATTTAGAAGATTTTGTTATGGCCATTTTCTTTTAGGTTTCCATTTATTTTTGTTTTTCAAAATAAAGAGTTGTAATCATTATGTAATTATTCTCACGAAACTTAAACTTTTCATTTTTTCTTTTGTAAATAATGATGAATAAAAGGATCCGACTTATTCAATCTTCTCATTGATTAATTAAATGAGTCCTAAAAGAATGAAGAGATATTTTAAGAATTGAATGGTTCTGCAATATCCAAATATTTTCGAAACTTTACATCAATAATACGTTTATGATACTTTTTGTGAAAATCACCATTTTGACATACATATTTGTGTCTCCTATTTTCTCTTTTATATTGACATTTATTTAAACTTAAATCTTTATGTTGTGGTCAATTTTAATATGTCATTTAGGAGATTTGTCGTTATTTCTTACGTATTTCATAATTTTATGATTTTTACGTTATTTTGTATAGCTCATCATATAGAAATTAATCATATCTTGAATTTTGATTTTTGAGTTTATTGACCATCTTCGACACTCAGTTAAAGTTTCGATAAAATTTTATTTTGATCTCAATACATACCTTTTGGTTGAATTTTGGATTAGATCGGATTCTATCTTTTGAGTGTTTTGGTTCAATTAGTGATTTTTATTGGTTGATTGGTTTTAGTAGTAAATTTAATATTTTTCAGTTTTTTGATTTTCTTCTTTGTTTTTAAGGGAGCATTGTAGATAAATAATACTTTGATGGCACACTGCTGGGTGTTCATATGTTTCTCTACTAATCAACCTAATATCTTTAAGAGAAACTATTGTAAGGAGTTTTCTTGCCATATCAAATGTTCTTACTGTGATTGAATCACTCCTAAGCCTTGAAAGATTTCTTATGAACTTAGCTAATCAGTAAGTTGAACTCACGATTATTATTCTTGGACTTTATTTTGAGAATGATATCATTAGCTAGGCAAGTTAACTTGTTGGGAAACTTTTCTCTCAGAATCTTTATGAATCAATGGCATTAGTCATCTTTAGGCCTTCCATGTTATTATAGGGGTATTATCTGGATTTGTTTCTCATCCATTAGAAAAATTTTAAAACTAAACTAAACTTTGATTGAAGAATAGGAGGTCTCATTACGAGCCGACCTAATCATGATCATCAGCCCTGTTAGGGATAACATCATTTCTGATCACCAGGGTGATGGCTCTTGGTCATAAGATCAAGGGACGGGAGGTCTCATCACAAGCCGGCTTGTTTATCTTTGACAGTTCTCTTGAATGATGCTATCAATAGCTGGTTACCAAGCCAGGATAGTAGTCTTGAATGAAAGATTTTAAAATATAAAAAAAAGAGAGAGAGAGAAAAACAAATTTTCTTTCAGTTATTTATATTTAATGGATGGGGAACTTATCCAGATATCTTCTTAAGATATGGAGGTCATATCTTTATGCTAGTGTTATTCGATTATCCTTAACTGTTGAGAAAGCATTCTTGATAAGGTTTATTTGCTATGTATATATTTCAAACTCATTCATCTTTATGAAGTCTTTCAATAATAGTTGTGACAATTCATTTGATTGTGATAGTATTAGAGTTCAAACTTTACTATATAGGCTAGTGACATGGTAAAGTCATGTGGTGTGAAGTTTGATATTTCAAGAAAACCTTAACTTTATATCTTTAATCTACAGAGATAACTGGTTCGCCTAGCATGTCGCCATTTGTTTGCACCCCAACAACTCCCCTTGATTTTTGCAAAATCAAATGGGCCCCCATTAGGATTTTGTAAATATTTAGAGGTTGGTTTTCTTTCATTCTTGTTTGATTGGTGATCTCCTTGCTTTGGTAGATGGGTTCTTGGCTTTGTTTCTCCAATCCTTCACTCATTGCGATGCTTGTTCTTTGGCTTAGATTTCATTATTTGGATATCTTCACTCGAATCTCTTGGTTGCATGGTTTCTAAGCAATGCTTGTAGGTTCTTAGTTGATCTCATATGAATTGAAAGCATTTATTATTTCAAATTAAAGACTTCCATTATCTACATGTATTAATTGGTTATTAAAAACCAATATATCCAAAGGAAGATATTTAAATTTAGAGTTTTTACATTATTTATTAATGTGCACTTAAAACTTCATGCATTAGAACTTATCACCAAACTTTTATTTTATGTAAAAGTGATAAGTAAAAAAAAAAATCTTGCCACATGGTAAAATGGAATGGTGAATAATAAAGTTAAATTTTTAGAATTTATTTGATTTGGCCATCCTTTTACGTTTGTTTATTGATCATAATGTTATGGACTTGGTTGATAAAGCATGTTTGGTTAATCATCAACATTTAATAACGAAATATAAAAGGAGTTTACATTGCTATTTTAACTTTAGTTATTAGTAAATGTATCTACCACCTTTTGAGCCTTAAAGTTATTGTCTGCAATTTGATTTGAAATTAATGGTGGTTTCAGATTTACAAGGTTTATTAAACTACAATAAATCTTGTCAATTTCTCATTGCGTATTGGTTTTCCTAGTGTTTAAGATACATTTAAGTGGCTACATGGATTATTACATTAAGATAATTACGATTAAGTTATTCAATAGAATTATAATATTGTTGTCATGCATGCAGATGGACTTAACATCATTCAAGCTCACGCTGCCAGTGATCTATTAATTTATTAGCTCAAAAGATTATGTCACGTGGAATCCAAATTTTATCACCGATTCAGAAGTACAAAATGGCTGAAGATTTTTTTTTTTTTGGGTTGTCTACTTATTATAACAGAAATTATAGCATTTATAAAGATCGCAGTTAGCTCCATAAAAGAATAAGACAGCGCGCATCATGCCAAAACACTAAACTTTGTCAACCAAAAAAAAAGGATTATACTATTTTCTAAGCTTCCACGATATCAAAATCATTTAAACATTTACCTACCCATTCACCAAAAGGGAACAATTTTGCGAGTTTCTTTCGTTAACAGTTATCCTAAAGTGCCAGGTAATAAGTTGATAAATAAACACTGAGTATCATGTTAACTCCTCAACGCACTTGCCATCGAAGACATTGGCTTACTTCAATATAGAAATTGGTTTGAATCATAAATGAATTACCACTATGTTGTCAACTGATCATTGGATATTACTTCATATCAAACCAAACGCAGTTATGAGAGCAGGAAAATGTGGCACAAAGCAAGAAAAAGGTTCATCGATTTTGCATGAATCGGGGAAGTAATAGGGAGATAGTTTTATCTTTGATTTCATTTCTCATAATTTGATTTCCTTTATGTTCATATACATATCTCTAGATACGATTGCATGATTTACTAATGTTTACTGTCATATTGACACAGGTTTTCAAAGGAGGCAGCATGATAACTTATAAAACAAGAATGTAGAACATAAAGGAAGG